>RJWM01049722.1:0-10000 GCA_004363535.1 Dasyprocta punctata
GTCTCAGATGATAAACACTGATAAATTGCCTATGAACATTTTATTTCTATTTAGTTGAGGTATGAATATTTGATTTTAGTTTCTCTTTTTATAATGTTTGAGAGAGCCTGCATTCATCACAGGAGGAATGGATGATAGACTGGTTTAGAGGCACCGTGCCTGCAACTGCTTATTCTGTGAATTTAATAATATATTCTTTTCCAAGCAATATTTGCCTTCTGCACCTATGCCAGACACTCCCAGAGTGACAGTCTGATTTGCAACACCTGTCATGAAGCTAGTCTAGCTTCCAGCTCTGCAATTAAAGCAAAAGACCCCAAAACATTCATCAACGCTTCTGATGAACCATCACTTCAGAAAAAGAAAAAAATAACACCCAAACTATTGTCAAGATAATCAGCAGAAATGAATGTTCTATGAGCCTGCTCCTCTCCATGTGTAAATTCTTTCAGTTCAAAAAGCCCCTGCATACTCTCCTGTCGAAAACCTTTTCTTCTTTTTCAGGTCAAAGAACATAATTTGTACCTTTATGTGGTGCCCTACAAAACCAGGGAGCAATGACCTATAGCCTCTGGGTTGGAACTGGAGCTCTTTAAACTCCAGATAATAAGCTGTAGTAGGTAAGAAGGTAAGGAGAGATAGGACGGAACTTTAGCTATGATTCGCCCAGAGTGCATTTGCAAAAGGTCTTAGGAGTCACTGTATAAAAGGTTTATAACAGCTGGAATTCACTGACACAGAAAGTGAGATTGACAAAACTTTCTATATTGCCCAGATGAGACAACGCAAGACACAAACCAGTTATACTGCCTTTTCTGCAGAAGTTCAGAGCAACTTGAGAACCCTTACTCACAAGTAACTGCCCTCTTCATAGAAGCCCTTATAGGTCAAGGTGCTCAATGTTGTGTGACTCTGTCAAGGAATGTACTGGACTAAGTTGGATTCTTGACATCCTTGACCACAAAACTAAATGTGCAAGTTAGCAAATGGCTGAAAGCCATAACATAAAGACATATGCATCTTATTGAATCTTCCTTACTAGGTTGAGGCTGGTCAACCCACTTAAATATTCTCTATTAAGGAGTCTGAATGCAAGACCAAAATAAAGAAATACAGAAAGCTGGGTACTCTATAACTCAGTACACAAAGGCAAAAAAATCCAAGAACATTGGATCTCCCAGGCTAAGATGAATTATTGGAAAGATATTGGATGCCTAGGATTGATTGGAGGCTAGAGGGCTGGTACTGGGACATAGGCAGGACTGAGGAGTCCCTAGAAGACTGGACATGAAGAGTCATGCAGCAGGTGTAAGTTTATCTCTGAGGCATGGCACATTGGTACCTGTGAAATGACGCCCAGTCATCTCTTACAACAAACTTTCTTGCTCCAAGATTCCAAGATTCTGGGCTCATGGACTGACTCTTCATCAAATGCTACTGACTGACAGCCCAGGTAAGGAATGGGACGGGCTAGCTTCAGTAGTCTCTGCAGTGAGAATTGGTCAACATTTCCTTCTGAGATCCCACACAATAGAAGAGTGCTCTAAAAGAGATAGAGAAGTGCTACTAGAAAGAAGAAATTGCAACACAGTTTCAGTGTTGTCAAATGCTGGCTGCAGTTACTCTTTTTGCTATTTAATATGATCATTTATACCCTTCTTCCCAAACTTACATAAAAAACAAAACGACAAGAACAACAACAACAAACCATCTGCTTATCCAGCCTTCACCATTAATGGGGTGGCAGATATCACAGCCAGATCACGCTCAAACTTCCGTCAGCTATAGCGCCACTCTTCTTCACATTTCAGTAAGCTATTTATTTCTTCCTTATAAGGATTCCCCTGAAATTCTTACCAATTACTGAGTTGAGAATCTCTGGCTATTCGTCAACTCTTTAGGACAAATTGCAACAATCAAGTCCATCACAATACTCACCTACATTTCCTATGTCTAATGGAAAGACAAATGAAAAAAAAAAAGGAATTACTTAAAATATGTAAATACACTCATTAATCACTAAGGAAATGGAAATAGCAGAGATATTCCTTGCTTTGAATTTATCACAAACTATACATGCTTCCATTTTACTATTCCCCCCTTAACGTTTGACAAAACTTCAGACAGGATTCTCTGATGATTCTCAATTTAATTTCTGATGAATCTGAGCTCCAGATGGTCAAGAAGTGTTCTCAACTTTCTAGTTCAACAATATCATTGCTATCTTTCCTGAAAAAAAGCATTCTTTGCTTAGGTACTAAAGCCCCCGAGCTGGTGGAGTCCAGATTTGTGTAGTCACTAAAACATACATTGAGTTAGAAATTGCATCTTGAGAGGATGCAAGAGTGAGCACCTTTGTTCTAAAAATAGAGGTCTTCGGAAATTTCCCCGTGGAGCCCTGCCACAGATTTTACACTGCATTACAATGTGGCACAAATACTTCAACCAACATTGAACCTATTGGGTAATACAAGTTCGATGTCATAGCTGCATCTACTCAGACTTCTTTGCTGCTCTAAACTCTTCAAATGGAAAAGCTTTGTTTCCCAGAAATTTTCATATCCAACAAACATAAATGGGTTAGTTCTGACATTTAAACAAGACTATCTAACTTTTTGCTATAAAACTGTTGATTTTTTTTTTAATTCAGAAGGAGATATTCTAAGATTTCTCAGGCTATTAGAAGGTCACAAATTTCACCGAGAAATTTCTCTCCTATTTATTGCCAAGGCATCTACAGTGTTAAAAGTATTTGCTTTCCACGTCTTATTGTGGTATTATAAAAACATTAGGCAGAGAAACCTAAGGTTTCAATTGATTTAATAGAAGCACTAAATTAGAAGTTTGCCATATTCCTGAGTTAAACCTCTGTCAAATGAAAGAAAACTTTTGCTGATTTTTGCTTACTGGCACAAAAAAATTTAAAAAGATCAACAAGATCAAAAGTTCCCTATCAGATATTCAATAAATATTACCACATTTGTAACGTGAGATCTGTAATGGCTTAATTATAAAGATGTTTAATTTAGTTATTTTTAAACCAATGTATCTGTATCATTTCTTAACTTTTATGAACACATAGTATAGAGTAACAATCCGTGTTTTAGTATTCTGCATGTTAATTCAAATATCTGTGTGTCAGTTTTAGAATAGTTTTGATTTTTCTCCTTTGGTGGATCAGTTTCCTGCTTCTCTTTATGTCTGGAAAATTTTTACTGGATGCCAGACATTGTGGTTTTTACCAAAATCACAATGCTGGATGATTTTGAATTCTGATAAATACTCTTTTTTTAAAAAATGACTAAGTTTATTGGTACATTTTTAAATACACATAATGACCACATTTATCACAGGGAATTTGTACTCATACATGATGTATTTTGATTCCTCTTTTTTTTCCTAATCCCCTCTCCTTCCTTGAACCCCTCTTCCCCTCCTTATTTACAAAGCTTTCTTTCCATTATATCCTTTTTAAAAATCTTTCATTTTCCCTTCTTTTCCTTCCCCTTTCCCCCATTCTAGTCCAGCCTTCCTTTTGAACAATTTCATCTCATTTCACAGTTTCTACTGTACATTTTGGTTGCAATATCTACTGTACATCTACTCTTCCAGTTTCTCATACCAGGGAGACAATGCAGTGTTTACACATGTGAGTTCTATTTACTTCACTTGAGAGTACGGTCTTGAGTTGCATCCACCTACCGAGAAATGTCTCAAGTTTATCCTTCTTTATGACAGAATAGCACTCCATTATAAAAAAAAAAAAGCCTCCAAGGAATATACACAAAAGGGGAACAACTGGATCAAATAGGACCTCTTCTCCTAGATTTCTGAGGAATCTCCATGCTGATTTCCACAGTGGTTGGACCAGAACACACTCCCAGGAATAATGGAGAAGGGTTCCTTTTTCCCCACAGCCCCATCAGCATTTGATATTGCTGGATTTCTTGAACACAGCCCTTCTTTCCTGAATGAGATGGAATCACAGCATTGTTTTAATTTGCATCTGTCTAATAACCAGTGATGTTAAATATTTTTTCATATATTCATTTGCTATTTGTATTTCTTCATCTAAAAACTGTGTATTACTCTCAGGTGCCCATTTTTGGATTGGGGGAGTCTGATTTTTTAAAAATTCTTTATATGTTCTAGATATTAGTCCTGTGTCTGAAGGACAATTGACTAAAATGTTGTCTCGCTCTGTGGATTGTCTTTTCATTGTATTGTTTATTTCTTTTGCTGTGAAAAAAGCTTTTTAATAGGATGAAATCCCAGTTATTGATTCTTTGTATTATTTCCTGTGAGGTTGGGACATTTTCATGAAATCTTTGCCTACACTTACTCTCAAAATTGTTAAAAGGATTTAATGCAATCTCAATCAGAATAGCATTAGCATATCTCACAGAACTGTAGAAAATATTCCTAAACTTCATTTGGAGCCAGAAGAGATCTAGAGAATAACAAAAAGAATTCTCAGAAAGGCAAGGCAGGGGGCATCACAATGCCTGACTTGAAATTATACTACAAAGCTACTGTGATATAAAACAGCATGATACTGGCAAAAAACAGACCTGAGGATCAACAGAACAGGTTAGAAGATGCAGAAATAACTCTAAACACACTCAGCCACCTTATCTTTGATAAAGGAGTCAAATACATTCACTGGAAGAAAGATAACTTCTTTAACAAATGGCGCCAGAAAACTGGTTTTCCACATGCCAAAAATTAAAGCTAGACCAGTGTCTATCACAATGCACTGAACTAAAATTGAAATAGATGAAAGATTCAAGTATTAAAACAGAAACGCTAAATCTGCTGGAAGAAAAAAATAGGAAGAACTCCTGATAAATACTCTTGACCTTCATTTTAGAACTAATTAAATTACTTTGAAATCATTTAAACCTTAAGGATGTAATTTGTAATATCTTTTTATAAGCAGTGCTTAGCTTAGTTCTAATTACTCTCTAGTACTGAAGCAATACTCTTTTGTGTACCCTACCCAATATCCTGTGAATCAGGAAGACTTTTTTAAAAAAATGACGGGTAGAAATCAACATTATTACCAGCCCTTACGAGTAGTGATTACTGTCGCCCCTAATCCTTTTACACATTTGTTTTGTCAACTGTGACTAGTTTTCTCACATGAGTGAACTAATCATTAATCAGCTGAACATTCAAGGGGCTGCACTACCTGTGCCCTAACCTCACACCTTGGGCGGCTCTCTTCTCCTTTGTACTCTGTTCGGTGAACTCTGACAGCCTTTGCTTCTGAACACTCTGCCTCTGTAACTGAAGCCATCTATTGTCGCAGTCCACCACCTTTTTGACACCAGGGACAAGCTTTGTGAAAGCCATTTTTTTCATAGACACAGACCGGTCATGGTTTCCAGATGATCCAAATGCATTACATTTATTGTGCACTTTATTTCTATTATTATTACATTATAATATATAATAAAACAAATATACAACTCACTACAATATAGAACTAGTAGGAACCCTGAACTCCTTTTCCTGAAACTAGATGGTCCCATCTGGGGGCAGTAAGGTGTGTTGCTCATGTACAGTCTACTCCATCATCATAGTTTGGTTGCTGTCGCTGTAGAAAACCGCGCTTCTCAAAGACATAGTGCCACTGATGAATAAGGTTTTGATATGAGTCTGCAAGCAAAGGACTTATGATGGTCCCTGTGCAGATGAACCTTTCTGCTAATGTTAATCGGTATTTGCAGCCACTCCCCAGCAGTAACATCACCGCCTTAGCTCCGTCTTAGATCTTCAGGCATTAGAATCTCACAAGGAACTTGCAACCCAGATCCCCACCATGCACAATTCACACTACTATGAGGATCTTCTGCTGCCACTGAATTGACAAGAGGCATAGCTGAGGCATAGATGTGAGTGATGTAAAGTGACTGTAACTATAGATGAAGTTTTGCTAGCTTGCCTGCAGCTCACTTGCTGTTATATGGCCCAATTCTTAAAAGGCAATGGACCTTACCATTTGGTGAGGAAGGGGCTTCAGGTTTGAATCCCTGTTCATTTGGAGTATACCAGTGCTCCTTCAACCTGAGCTGTAATCTGAACACTCTCCCAAGGCAGTAATTTGGGGTGATTGGAGGTTTAACTTTATTTCTCATGTTTTAGGGATTACTTCACTTCCATGGTTTCAATGTGTTCCCGAAAATCGTAGGCTGGAAAATTAATCCCCATTGCAACAGTGTTGGGAGCTAGGACCTGGTGGAATATTTTTGATTATCAGGGCTTCACCCTAGTGAATGGGTTAATACTGATTATACAAGGTTTTAAGACTGTTAGTTCAAGCTCTCATTCTTAACCCTCCAGTGTGATGACTTCTGTCAAGAAGGTCCTTGCCAGATGCCAGGGCCTTGACCTTGGACTTTGTGGCCTCCAAAACTGTGAGTAAATAAATTTGCCTTCTTTTAAACTACTCCAACTCTGATATTCTATCACAGCATAACAAATCAGACAATTGCTTTATGTCTAGGAAGGGGGATATCAACCAGTTTATTTACACCATTTGTCTGAAAGTTAAAGTAATGTTCCACTAATATATGCATCTGTCTTTATGATAATCTCACACTTTCTTGGTGTGTGTGTGTGTGCATGTGTGTATTTAGTTTTGATTTTGATTTTGTCTGTTTGTTTTACTGGGAATCAGACCCAGGGATCCATATATACTAGGCAAACACCCTAACTCTGAGCTCTAACACCAAGTCATACATACTCTTTAATTCTGTTTTTCTCTTTAAAGGTATTTCCAGTAATCTATGCTTTATGGTTTTAGATATAAAGTTTGGGTCTGTTTATCAATTTCTGTGAAATAGCCTATAAGGATTATGACTAGAATTATATTGACTGTATAGTGTTAGAAAAAATGTATATTTTGATAAAGTTCAAGCCTTCCAGTCTATGAGCCTAGTACCTATTTTAATTTCTTTAGATCTTCTTTAGTTTATCTTGGAAATTTTTAGTTTTCAGTTCACAAATATTGCATATTGTTAAATTTATCCCTAAGTATCCAATGATTTTAATGTTATTATGCATTTTATTTTAATTTCTAAATTTCCTTTGAGTTATGTAAACATTAAATTGAGTTTTGAATACTGATCTTGTATTCTACCCCTTCATTATGCTCATTTATTAAATATCTTTCTAGAAATTTCTCAGAATTTTCTACAAAAGGAATCAAATTGTCAAAAATGAGGTTTTACTTTTTGCTGTTGTAGGTAAATACTTTATTTGTTTTACTTTTCATTGTATTATTTAGGGATTGCTTTAAAACATTAATAAAAAATGATGAGAGTGAATGTGTTTGCCCTGTTCCCAATTTTAGGGAGTAAGTTTAGTATTTCCCCATTATCTGTGCTATTTGCTGTGGGCTTTTAATACAGTAGATCACTTTTATCATGTTGGGGCAGTTCCACCACTTCCTAGATTGCTTGGTGTGTTATCATCATCTATTGGGATGATGGTATAACTTTTATTTTTTTATTCTAATAATAAGAATACACTTTTTTTCCTTCGTGGTCTGTTAAGAGAGTATATTACATACTGATTTTTAAATATTAAATGAGTCTTACATTTTTGAGGAGTCATATTTTTTCCTGATAAATCAACATTTTTATCTTTTGCTTTATTTGATTTGATGGTCATTGTAATTTTTGAGTTTATATTGATGAAGGACATTGATGTGTAGTTTTACTTTTTCTTAGAATACGTTTTCTGATTTTAATATCAGAGTAATGCTGATCTCAAAAAATGATTTGCGAATTGTTTATAAAATACCTTTCTATTTTATGGAATGGATGGCACATAAATGTTATTTTTATTTCTTAATAAACAATAGAATTCACCAGTGAAGACATCTGGTCCTGATTTTTTTGAGACAGGGTCTTGCTTTGTAGTTCAGGCTGAGCTTGAATTCATTATGGGCCTACTTTTTTTTACATGGAAAGATCAAATAAATTATGAATTCAGTTTATTTAATAAATACAGGACTATTCAGGTTATATATTTCTTCTTGAGTGAGCTTTGATGATTTGCATCTTTCAAATAATTTTCTCATTTAATCTATGTTCTGGAATAGGCGATACACTTTTTTAGAATATTCCTTATTTCTATTTGCTTATACTTGTGTACTTGCAGAATCTGTAATGATGTCACTTGCTGCATTCAAGAATAAAAAAAAAGTATGCTCTTCCTAATTTTTATTCATATTACCAGAGGTTTATTAATGTTATTCATCTTTCTAAAAAATTAGCTTTTTATTTCACTGATTTTCTCTAGTGTGTTTTAGATTTATGTTACATTAATATCCACTATTGTTTGCATTATATCCTTCTTTCCACTTACTTTGCATGTAATTTGTTCTATTTTTTTATGGAGAAAACTTAAATTATTTGTTTTGAAACTCTTTTTCAATAAAATAATTAAATGCTATGCAATTTTGTTAAAGTACTGCTTAAACTACATTCTGTAAATTTTGATATTTTGTGTATTTAGTTTTATCTAGTTAAAATACTTTCTAATTTAAATTAAGCACAAAAATATGATTAATTTCAAAATATTTTGAGGTTGTTCAGATTCTGTTTTATTGATTTTTATTTTACCTTTTTGTTGTTATAGAAAGTACAATGAAGATCTTGATTTTAAGTCTACTGAATCTTGCATTATGAGCCAGAATACGGTCTATTTTAGAGTTTATTCAATATATACTTGAGAAGAACATATTCTATTGTTGTTGACCAAAGTTGATAATACTGACTAAATTAAACTTGATGGTTATGTGTTTAAATCTTTTACATATGCTATTTTATCCACTTGTTCCAGCAATTATTGAGTAGTGACTATTGAAATACCCAATCAAATTGCAAACTTTTGTTTTATGTTTAATTTGTATTAGTTTTTTGCTTTAATTATTTGAAGCTCTGTGGCTAGGTGCTTATACATTAATTATTACTAGGATATTATCATTATTTCTATGGCTTTTTTTATCTGAATTACTCTTTGTCTGATATTGATTTTAAAACTCAAGAATATTTTAAATTAATGATTGAATAGTATATCCTGTTACTTTCTAAACCATTAGTGACTTCGTATTTAAAATGATGTTCTTGTAAAGACCATGTACCTTGTAAATCATATCCATTTTAGTCTCTTACACAATCAAATCAATCTGTACACTTGAGTTAGTGTTTTTTGGTTCTTTGTTTTTCGGGGTTTTTTTTTGTTTTGTTTTGTTTTGTTTTTGGTACCAGGAATCAAACTCACGACCTTGCGCTTGTCAGGAAGGTTCTTGTGCCCCTGTGCTAAACCTCCAGCCATAGTTGGTGTATTTTGTTCAATTATATTTAATGTAGATATCAGTGTGTCTGCATTTGAAGTTGCAGTTTTGCTATTCACTTTCTACTTGGTACAACTGTCTTTATATCTTTTTTTCTTCCACTGGTGTTTTCTGTTAGAATGCCAACGTTCTGCTGTACTTTTAAAATTATCCCATTTTGTCTCTACTATTGACTTGTAAGATATACTGCTTAGCTTTATTATTTGTTGGAGTTTATAATGTAAATTTTAGCTCATTTAGTGTATCTTTAAGCACTATTGTACTGCAAAATATATAATCATAAATCTTTTAAAAATACAATGTCATTCTACTCTTTGGGCTTTGTTTTGCTAAATTCTTCTTGTATTTTTAGTAACTTTTACTTGTGCATATTCTTTAAACCTAAAATATGTTATTACTTTTGTACTAGGATTAGTATTTCAGAAATATTAAAAATATTAAAACATGTTTCCTATTTAAATAGAAATTTACTTTTTTCTATTGTTTAGCCCACCATATAGATTTAAAGTTTTGCCCAAGGACCATTTTCTTTCAGGCTAAAGATTTTCCTTTTTCTCATAATGTAAAACCACTGATAATAAATCTTCCCAGATTTTGTTAGTATGGAAAAGATGAGTTTACATCTAAATGTCA
>RJWM01049723.1:0-11006 GCA_004363535.1 Dasyprocta punctata
AGACAGGGAAAGTGGCCAGGAGGTGTCTGGTCACCTTTGCTATTTCTTGTGTATCTGTAATTATTTTAAAATGTAAAACAAAATGGAAAGGAGGGGTAGATGTTGAATGTGTTTTTGGGGTGCAGGGGAGAACTGCGGAGGGGTCTTCTCCTCGGGTGCTCCCCAGCCTGTGGGATGGGCAGGTTTCCTGCCACCCTCAGTCCCTGTTCAGGCCCTGACGTCTGTCCCATGGCTCGGCTGGGTGCAGGTTCAAAGGTCCCTCAAAGGACCGCCTGGCGGTCTAAGTTCGGGCACCGGTGGTTGCAACCTCTGCTGGCAGTGTCCTCGCAGGTCACCCCTCTGCGCCCGCTGGGTCCCCTGTCACTGCCCCCGGGGGCTGCCACCCCACAGCCCTTCTCAGCTTCAGCCCAGCTGGTCAGAGCACCCGCTCCCTGCGCACCTCGTCCTCGTGTCTGTTCTTCCCAGAGTAACTGCGTGCCTCGGTGCGAGCTGATTTTATCCAGAAAGAGGGAGTTAGAAGAACGCGCGGGCACGCTCTGGAATCCGTGAAGCTCCTCCAGCCCCGGCTCCACGTCAGGACCAAACAGACAAAGGATGGCGACTAATTCCTCGCATCTGTCCGCAAGGACCCCCGGTCTAGCAGAGCCACCGCTGGCCACGCCCTCCCGGTGGCGCGAGAGCCCTGCAGGCCGGAAGGAAATTAGAGCGGAAGTGAACTAGGTCTGGCCTCCGTGAGCTGGGAACACAGTTTACCCGTGGGAAACAGTGGAGGAGCAGACATGAGAGGTGATTTCAAAAGCTGGTGATTTCAAGGAGGCACGAAGGTGTTTGTCTGTGGTCCCAGCACTTTGGAGGCTGAGACAGGAGGATCACTTGGGCTACGTAGTGAGTTCAAGGCCAGCCTGCAATACAGAGACTCTGTCTCAACAAAACAAAACAAAACAAAACAGCTGATGATTTTGTCCTACACAATATTTGAAAACGAAATATTAGTCTCTGTGGGCCTTTTAATTTGGTATCAGTGCTTAGAAAAGAAGAAAACAGAATATACTAAACTAATTTTCAAAGAATTCATTTGAATTCTAGAAGAGCCCCATCTCACTTACCACATGCAGCTGCCTGACAGGTTTCTAATTGCCATCTCATTTTATTTCTTCCTTTTCTTACCAACACAGCTGGGTTTTTACAGGATAGCAATGATCTCAGACCAAAAGACTCCACTTACCTCCCTCCCTTACACATTAAGGACACCAATAACATACAAATAGAATGTCTTAAGTAAGAAAAAAATAATTCTCCTTTTGCCCTTTCCCACTTTCCTGTGTGGAATATAGATGTGACAGCTGGAACTCCAGCAACCACTTTTGGGAAAGTGGACCCACCTTGAGAATGGATGTTGTGGATGGCTGAGCAGAAAAATCCAGAAGAACCTGGATCCTAGGTGGAATTACTGTAGAACTGCTCCACTGGCTACCTCCAAACTTCCTCCATATAAGCAAACAGCCAATCATTTTAGGCTACTAGTAATAGTTGAAGTGCTATTACTAGTGTTCAAACACAGTTTACTAACTGACTTAGATGGGGAAATCCATTTTCTGAAATGTCTCATAGCTCAAAAATTATAGCTATCATGATTGGAAAGAATATCAACTTTCTGTAACCTGGGCCTGTGATTCATTTCCTATTATCAAAGCCTCCAGCGCCGACCACAGCATTCCAGAGGCTGCAGGTGGGAAAGCAGTCAGCTTCCTCCAGGGACTGGATTTCTTATGCCTCCCTAAAACGGAAAGGCAGAGTTTAAGATGGAACTCTGGGCCTCTCTCCCTCCGCCCCGCAGGCTAGTGCCGCCCTCAGCCTTGCTCCCTGGGTTGCATTTTGCCTCTTCAGTGACAGCACAGGTCTCATCACACACCCCAGCTCTGCTCCTGCCTGGGCAGCCCCAGCTTCTGGCAGTCACTGGGCTTTTGTCCTCATGACACAACGCTGGTGACCGCTGTGCTCAAGTGTCAAAACGACATTTCCACTCCAGCCTGGGTCACCTGAGATTCCTTATCCATTGTAAAGGCCAAAGTCTTTTTGTGTGGCTCATTTACCACTGAAAATGACTGAAAGGAAGCAGGAGCAGCAGAAAGAAAGAAACACACACCTCTTGAGAATTCTCCTGAAATCTCAGAACACCAACGCTAAAGAGAAGTTTCCAAAATGTCCGCAAGGAGACTTCAGGCCCCCTACAAAAGAATAAGAGACACACCAGCACTGGCTATTGTGGCTGCTAAAAGACAATGAAACCCCTTCTGAGTTTTGAGCAGAAAACAACTTTCTGATGTAGAATTCTATAGTCAGCAAACCAACATATCAAATTGGAGCACAAGACACGAATAACAAGAATAAGAAAGAATAATGCTTCTTATCCATGGCAATGAGGGTCTATGAAGTTGCCACAAACACTGAATTAGTGAGGATAGAACCATTGTTTCCAGGGGAAATTCAGGGTTATTCCTCTGAGCATCTGGTAACGATGTTTGAACCAAGTCATCTGAAGATGTTTCACTTGTATTTCTGTTTGAAGACACCCTAGTTAATAGCTATTATTACCTTATTAACATTGAACTCGTGACCAACAGTACTCGTAAAGCTTCCCTTCTCTCCATAAGACACACACAGACCCCCTTTGATTAACACCGCTACACACTGTAACACTATATTTGGAGACCGTATTAAACAGCAAGATCAATAAAAACACAAAAAATGTAAAACATATGGCACCATGCAGGCCACAAAAAAAAAAGAACATCATGTTTATGAGCTGAAACAAGAAGGCAAAAGTTCATCTTGTTCAACAGAGCTTTGAACTTCTCATTGGGTCACTCAAATTTTGCAGTGCTCTGTGTATGACCTTTCAAGAATGACCTTGAGGGCTGGGATATATAGCTCAGCCGCAAAGTGCCTGCCTGGCAACAGCAAAGTGCTGAGTTCTATTCCTGGTACAAAAAAACCAAAAAAACAAACAATGACCTTGAAAGTGTATAAACAATGATTTTTGGGGTCACAAACACATTTAGTAAGTAGGAGCATTTTCAAAGATGAAAGCCACAAGTGAGGAGTATGTATAAACATATCTTCAGGCATTTTCCTGACATAGACTATTTCAGAGAAAGTTACTTGAGGATATTCTTCAGCCAAATGAAGTGAAAACCAAAAAAGGGATAGGACATAGAACTCTGGGAATTGTGGGACCAACTCATGAGCCTAATAAAAGAAAATCCCATGGAAACACTTGTGAAATTACATTTTTTCCAAGAGTACATATTATTTTCATTTTGAAAAAAGAAGCATCATATCATAGGCAACATCATATCATAGTCAGCATCATAGCTTAGATTTTGCAGTCAGAATGCCTGGGTGGCACCAAGAGGTTGGCAGAAAGACATAAGGGTGACAAGGGAAACTCAGGGCCAGGCTGCATCCCCGGCCCCAGCCCCAGCCCATCTTGTTTCTGTGGACTGAGGGGGAGGAGTTAAGCATCTCCAAGCCTTGGTTTGCCCATCTAAAAAGATGGAAAGATCCCCTACCTCATGGAGCTATGAGAGTTCAAGAGCTAATGTATTGGATCCTTAAGACCATTGACAACAGCGGTGGCAACAATAGCGGCCACCCTGGGAGGGTGACCCTGGAAGGAAGAGATAGCTGCCGGGACCTGCTGCTATATCTCCTGGCTCCCTCCTCCTTCTGTGTGCCCAGTGGCAGACCTGCTTGTGCTTCACCTTCCCTCGCTCCCTGGCCACCCCAGGACAGGGGGACAAACCCTCGTGCCTGATGACCAGCACTCCCCCCATTCTCTTCTGCCAGCGCCACCTGGATCCTGTCTCTTGGGCAGCCTATGCATACCTTTGTGTGTGCCCTTCCTGGGCCCTGAGCTAGGATGGTCCCAACTGGCCCATTAGCATCTCCTGGAAACTTGAATTTTTTTCAATTTTATTTTAAAGAGAATAAAACCAAACAAAATAAAACAGAACAAAACCAATCAAAACAAAACAGTGAAAGTGATACAGGACTTCAAATCAGGATAATAGAAAATCAACAATGGCTACCATAATGCCTCTTGTTATCTTCAAAATTGCTGTCCATACCATCAGATGTAATAAAATCAGACAAAACAGAACAGAATAAATCTAATCAAAACAGAACATTGAGTAAAACAAAACAAAAAATAGAACAAAACAATGAAAACAATATTGGATTTAAAAAACAAGACAGAAGGAAATCCCCCATAGTTGTTATACTGCATATTGTTATCCTCTAAATAGATGCTCAGACTACTGGCTTTAGGCCTGCAAAATCAATCAAACAATACAAGAATTAAGTTGTTTTTGTACCTCAGTTGCTATCAACTCAACCTGTATTCCTCCAAATCAGCTGGTTGGTTATGGGGGTAGGGGGTAAGGGTCTTGTCTCCCAGCCCAAGCATTGGCTGGCTCATGGGAAGGGCGAATTGGTTTCTTATTTCTCCTCTCAGGTCCCACATGGCTGCTACTGGCTCGTGTGAAGGGTAAGTTGGCTTCCTGTTTCTCCTTCTGGGTCCCACATGGCCACTGCTGGCTCACAAGAAGGGCGAACTGGCTTCAGAAACTTGAATTTTGAATGGTGGGTCTTGAAGATGGCTTCATAGCCTTCATCTCTACCCATCCACCTACCCCACACAGTTCCAGGCTTTTCCCCACCTACAAGCAAGTCCAGGCACTTCCTCTTCTGAGAGTCTTCCCCTTCTCGGTGAGGCAGGCTCTGCCCCTCTAACCTGAGGCAGCACGAATTGTGCTCTTGGGGTGCTGGCTCTGAGTCCCCAGGCAGGCCAGTGTCCCGTGGTCCTGTGAAGCCCCCACCAACTTGCATTGCTTCTTGCGAGTCTGTGCATCTGTCTCCTATTACTGTCCATGCTCTGGAGGGACTGGGGCTGCCCCAGCCTGCAGGATATCGTCCAGATACTGTGTGGGTTAATGAAGTGGCCCATTGCCCTGGGATGGCATTAGAGTGAATACCACCAAGAACCCACGGCCTCAGGATGGATTCCCTCTGTCCCCAGTCGGGACATCTGCCCTACATGGCTGGGAAGGAGCCACCTGGTCCCTGGCGATGAGACGGAGCTGGTGTCAGCCAGAGCCCAGACTGCTCGCAGCTCCGAGCACAGCTAATAGAAACAGGCATCAGGGCCCCGAAGTCCTGCTAGAAGCAGCAGCTCATCGTGGGGCGCCAGGTACCGCATTGCTGGCGTGGGAGGAATCAGGACCCTGGGGATGGCCCACTGGCCACATCCTGTGGTCCCCACTGCTGAGCCAAGAGGTGGAGCTGCGAGAAAACTTGAAAAGCTGCACCCCAAGTCCCCTAGCAAACCGGGATAAGAGGCAGATGCCAGCGGCAACCCCACAAATCTTGACGTTACGCCAGGGATCAGAGGAGGAGCCCCACCACCACTGTCTCCCACCACCCTAGCACATGAGGGTCGAGGGCCAGCCGTCAGGGATGCCTCCCGGCCCTCCACCTGCACAACACCCTGGGAGGCCCCACCTTGGTGTCCCCAGAGCCACCCTCCACCTGCCCCATCCACACCTCCATGCCTGGGGGCCCACAGAACCCCAGACCATTCCGGCAGAAACCTAGTTCCTCCAGTGGTTGTCTCCATCGATCACGCTCTCTTAGTAATTGCTGGGTACCCCACTCCTGGGCAGCGGGTGGCTCTCAAGTGGCCGCCATGCGTGTGGATAAATGGAGTGCGACTCTGAGAAGCACGTGGGCCTGGTTTTCGCACACTGCAGCCTTTGTGGTGGGTGTTTTGTTTACTGCCGTTAAAAGGCAGGAAAAGCAGTGGGGGGGGGGGGTCTGGAGGACGGCCGCCCACTGGGACAGAGCAGGCTGGCATAAGAGCTGCGCCTGGCCCGGGGGACTCTCACTTGCTTTGTCACCTGTGTTTATAAACCCTTGATCCTGTGCTGGACCTCAGTGTCTGCCCCCAGCCTCAGGGACCTGGCCTTTGGGGCTCCTCCTCAACCCCAATTTCTTCTCCCACCCTTTCCCTGCATGGATACCCCGCTTTTCCCAGCTCGTTCACTCTGTCGGACAAGGACCTGTGTCCAGGCCTGTGTCTGCCGCCCCGGCCGGCCTCCTCCTCTCGGGTCACCTCCCCAGTGACCCTCACCTGTGTGCTTCCCTCCAAACCCCTTCAGCACCCACAGTCTGTATCCTTGGCTTATCTACAGCTCTGCACCCCAGCTTCCCAGTCTGCCTGTTCACCCCTAGTTGGGGACTTCCTGTCCTTGTGCAGTTTCCAGCACTCCAAGTCACCTTGCATGCATGCAGACCCCACGGACGCCTGCTGCTTCAGCAGATGCATTCCTGTGACAGTCCGGAAACTTTTAACTGCACGGTGTGGGGTACACTAAGCACTCCTGACATTTAGGGGTAGACGCCAGGGATGGCAATAAATATCCCTCCATGCACAGGACAGCTCCCCCACCGAGAAAAACTGATCCAGCCCCTAAAAGTCAACAGCATTTGAGGACTCCGCCCTAGATAGGTGCCTAGCAAAGTACATATTCCAGACAATGGGTCTGTTTGGTTTGCATTGTGGTCCACGTCTTCCGAGGTTCTTCCTCTACTGAGGTGGCTGCCAACACTACCCAGGGGAACGGAGAACTGGGGAAGATGCCTCAGCTGGCCAGGAGCCACAAGGCGCATTGTCACCCACAGCGAAGGAAAGGGAAGGGAAGCCAGGAGGTCTGAAGCAAGGCCGCCCGTTGTGCACAGGAAAGCTCTGGATGACAAGCGGATGAGGGACAAGTGAAGCGAGCCCTTTTGTCTCTTAAGCTTGCAGGGCAGGGTGGGGACTTTCTGAATGCAGCCAAACCACACACACCTCCACTGGGGCATGAAAAATGCACACGTCCACAAGACAAAATCATGCACGTGACGCTGCTTTTCTATGCACGCCGCGCCCACAGCCCAAGAGCGAGAGGTGAAGGCTTATTTGTTTAGTGGAGATGCCCAAATAATGGCTCTGCCTGTCACGGCAGGTAAAATGCGCAGTTTAATTGTCGTGATCTTTTTCAACACAGGATTTCTCTGTCTGACGATGTTTGAACAGATGGCGTGCTGGGGAGCACCTAAGACAGCAAGATGCTAGTGGGGGTGCAGCTGGAGCCCCCAGTCCCAGAGTCCCTGCTGCCGGCAGAGCTGCAGCTTCTGCAGTTTTTATTCTCCACCTGTCTTCTACCATTTTTCTCTCCCCTGGAAGTTTATTGATTACATCAATTAGGGTTGCTTTCGGCTGCAAGGAATGGCGAGCCCCACCAAGAGTGGTGGATGCGAAAAAGACAACCCATTCATTCTGTCACACATGGAAAGCCACAAGGAGAAAATTCCAGGCTTGCTGCTGCATGACTCAGTGAGGGCATTGAGGGCTCTTTTTCTGCCTGGGTAATCTTCGCAGGATAGACATTCCTCCCGAAACTGATGGAGACAGGAAAGAGGATGGAAGACTTGGGTGGCCAGCCAGCTCCCTTTATCCCAAAGTAAGAAGAGTTCCCAGGCAAACTGGACAAGTTGGCCACCTATGGCCATCTTTTGTTAGGAAAGGGATCCTCCCCAGAGGCACCAGCATGGTCCCCTTGTGTCTTTTGGAGCCAAACTAGGTCAAATCCTCACCACTAGACTAATGGTCGTCAGAGAGGCCAGGGATCCTCTACTGGGATCCATTTCCTGAACAGAGTTGGAGTTCTACTATACAGGCAGGAAGCGGGGAGCAAAAACACCTGCCAGGGTGCTCAGGAAGTAAGTTAAATTTCCAGCTGATCCAATCTTACCCACTAAGCCAAGCCTTGTGGGTTATGTGTTGGCTATGTTCTTCCTTCATTTATTTTGTTCAAGAAATACGTGTGCAAGCTCCAGTCAGGATTTTGGGAATATAGTCTGTGCTCTCTTGGATTGTCCAACCCACAAAGAAGTAATGGTGCCGAGCACATCCTTTCAAGTGTGACCAGCAGTTCTCAGAAGTCAGATTTCTAGGGCCCGTGTCACAGGGGAGTGACCTAGTGAGGGGCATCCGGGTGTCTCCCTGGAGAAACTGCCCGTGCGGGAGTGACCTCAGGATGGGGTACTGGCAGGAGATGGGGTGGTGCCAAGGCCAGGAGGGGCGCCCACTTCAGTGGGAGGGGCTCGTGGGCTGGTCCACACTGGCCCGGACATGCGTCTCACTCATTTCCCCTGCACCCTGGGGAAGACGCTGGCCTTTGCTAGCTGCACAGGATCAGGGCTTCATTCTTAGGGTCATGAGGCTGTTGAGGAGCTTTAATCAGAGAAGGGAGGGAATTAGGTGTGTGTTTTTAAGATCATTCTGGCCTCAGTGGGGACACAAACATACTTGCCATCATTTATACTTTTTACAAATTCTACCTTGTAAGGGACTGAAGTTGCTCTGCTGGGACCGGGCTGGTTCTCCCAGACGGCCTCGCCCCGCCCAGTCTCTCTGGCTTCCTGTCTTACCACTGCCTGTCACTCACCCTCTTACCCTGAGAGCCCAGGGGCCCTCCCCAGAGGCCCGACAGATGGGGTCTCCCATCTCGGACCTCTGCTCTCCAAAACTGACAACTACATAAACACCTTTAAGAGCTATCATCTGGTAACATAAAACAGACAAAGACACAGCCCTGCTGGAAGCCGTGACCCTCAGAATCACGTGCTGTGATGAAACGATGAATATTTTAAGCTATGAAGCGTTGGGACAGTTTGAACCTAGCAACAGACACGCAGACACTGCCATTGCAATTACCTGTTAATACTATTGCTGTTCTTAACATTCCTGTTATTACTATTCAAAGACCTCCCCACCCGAGTCTTACACTCACCATTTGTGACCAACCGTTCTTTAGGAAGCTGCAGAAAGATTTCTGGGCACCAGTTCTCCAAAACTCCTCTTCCAGGAAAACTACTCACCTTGTGAGATCTGGCCCCAAGGAGCAGATCAAGTCCTCTACAGTAGACACCACTCAGTCAATGTTCATCTTTAAAAACTGCCGAAATGTAAGGGTAAGCAAATGCTAAACTAACAAGCCTGGCCTCCTTTTTGAATAAAACCAACATATACATCTAATCTCCCAGGGCTGGGGATGTAACTCAGTGGTAGAATGCTTGCCTAGCATGCAAGAGGTTGTGTGTTTGGTCCCCAACACTTCAAAAATAATTACTTAAAATCTAAATTCCCAGTTTGCCTGCTATAGAGCAGAGGCACCCGAAGAACCGGAATCTTTATAATATAGCGGAGGAGAGATACCGTGGCCTTCTATTCTCAGTACCTGTCAAAGCGAAGGGAAACAACACATTGCCTCTAGTCAATATTTAAGTAACACAGCCCAAAAGGTGTAACTTGATGAAATATAACTTTTCTCTATTTAAAACATCTTTCACTTGCTATTCAAATAGGAAGTTAAGCTTTCAGAATTCGCTGCCCCTGTCAACCTCACATTCCTGACTGCCATGTAGAACGTTCTTACCGTGTTCCACCCTCTCAATAACTTTCCCCTTAGCTGTGTTTCCTTGCAGATTTTTATTTATTTTTGACAACTCCCCGAGGTTTCTTGACAGGCACCTTTAGAACGGGGGTCACATGGTTGATGCATTCAGGCTGTGTTATTTTTCTTTATTAGTGTTTTCAGCTCAGAATAAGACAGTAGAGCAAATCCACACCAAAGGCAACCAGTTTTTCATTAATGCTTCCCAGGATCCAGCATTTCTTACAAGCCTCCGCGTACCAGTTTTCTGGCTTCCTTCATCTCTGTGAAATAAGCCCGGTGTGCTTTCAGCTGTCTTACCGTTGGACTGGCATAGGTCATCGCTTTTGGGCAGGAAACTTGAGTTACATAGATGAAAACTCGTTGTGTTTTATCGGTGCAAAACCCTACGTCCTCATTTCATTGGTTTCCTTCTTGTAAATGTCATTCATGGATAAGGACAAACCTGTCCCCTTTCCACATTGATCTGCATTATAACCCCTTATCCATGGTGCTTTTTCAGCTCTGGGCTCGGGCTGAAAAACACGCAGTTTATTTCACTTTTCATTCTGTCTTGTGACTAAGCCACTCTCCGTGCCTCTCCCATCTGCCCGATGCTGGCATGGGAGTGCTACAGAGTCAGGTCGGTCTGGGCGATTTTCCAACAGAGTTCTGCCCACAAGGTCACGGTCAAACAGAGTTGTCCTTGTTCTGCAGGGAGAAGGTCACACAGCAGGGCTCTGATGGGCCAGGGCAGAGAAAGACTTCCCTGGGAGACAATGGATTTGGCCACCGTGGCCACAGATGCCCACATGGCTTTGTCCCTGAATCATTCTCAGCCACGAACTTCAAGTTTGGGGTTTTCTAGTGGCGAGTGAATCTGAACGGAAGCCAGAGAGCTGCAGCCAGTGCTCCGGAGAGACTGACTGCAGATGGTGGCTTGGGCGTGTGCGTTTTAACTCTTTAAAAGCCCTGCACGCCGCTCTCCGCGTGCGGCACAGATGCAGCACTGCCAGGCTCCCTGATGGTTGCCATGGCAACCCCCGTCCTACCTGGCTGGTTTCCCATGATAGTTTCCAGATTGAACTTTAAAATATGCATTATTTATTATACTCTGCCTTGTTCCAAAAGGGTCAATGGCGGCTAACTTACATGTATACTCATGGAAAGCTGGTTCAACTTCTTACTTGGTTAAAAAGATGGGCTGCTTTACATGGGGGGAAGATTGAAATCCTTGTTATTAAGTGACTTCTTCGAGATGCTTGCCTTATTTTACAAGAAACAGACGTTTCTAGTAATCGAATACAGTTAAGTAACGATCCAAAAACATTGTTTTGACCTTGAAAGTACAGCTAATATGCAGTGTTTTTGTCTCTTCCTGATACAAGGAAATTTGATGTCATTGTGTAAATTATACAAAGGGAATATTTTGCATGGACAATGCTGAGCAGAGATTTGGATAAACTCTGA
>RJWM01049724.1:0-10951 GCA_004363535.1 Dasyprocta punctata
CCCCTATCTCAAAATTAAAGAGGGGCAAGGCTGGGATGATCCCCAGTACAACAGCAAACCAAAACAAAAACACATATTTAGCCAAGCCTGATGGCACACATCTGCAATCCTAGCACTAAGGAGGCTAAAGCAGGAGGGCTGCAACTTCAAGGTCAGCCTGAACTACATAGCAAACTCAAGGTCAGAGTGGACTACACAGTGAGATCTTGTCTAGAAACATAAAACAAAACAAAACAACCAGAAAAGAATGCTTTTAAATTCAGAGCCTAATTAATATTTAAAATGCTGTGAAAATACTCACCTAGACCAGAAAAATAACTAAGAGGAAACATTAACCAAAATATTACTAGTTTTCATGTCTAGGTTGTAAGACCATGGTTGAATTGTATTCTCCAATAGATTTTCAAGTATTTTTCATATTTTCAATAATGATCTCAATTTATTTTGAAACTGGTATCAGAAGAGTAATACAAAATATAAAAGTACTTTCTTTACAATTGACATTGCAATTAAATTTGATAGATTTTCTGAATATTCTCATAGTGTATCACAAAGAAAACATTTCTCGATCCAGATAACATAGGTCCTGAAACCAAAATCATAAGCCAGTGGTTTGGATACAAAACAGCCACAAAACATGAAAATTGGATCTCTGGCACAGCATTTCCGCTGGTTACACTACAGGTATCACTGGACACTCTGTGCTCACTGCTGCCTTAACACCAGTAATTTTATCAAAAACTTGAAAATCTTCTCCCAGCTGGTGGGCTTTCTGCTCTATTCTCATATAGCTAAGGCCCTAAAACCAACTAATTAGGGAGAGTCCAAGTTACTGTCATATACCAAACTCTGCTTGGCAAAAATTTCACAACAGACATACAAGATGGCAAATTCTTAAGATTAAAACATTATGGAAAGAGGAAAACAAAATAGTTTTTAATAAATATCAGATTTTTCTGCTGTACTTTTGATATATTTAGAGGGGAAAACTTCAGTCAGTTGCTCTTACAAATTTTCAAGTCAGAAGATAGTTATATAAAATACCGGGCGTGGTGGCGCACGCCTTTAATCCTAGCACTCAGGAGGCTGAGGTAGGTGGAGCGCTGTGAGTTCGAGGCCGGTTGAGGCTACAACGCAAGTGCAAGGCTGGTCTGAGTCACACAGTGCGACCCTGCCTCAAAAAACTAGGGCCAGGAGTTTGGCTCAGTGGCTTAAACAACTGTCTGACAGGCGTGAGGTTGTGAGTTCAATCCCCGGTACCACACACACACACAAAAATAATAACAAAATAAAATACACATTCACTCATACGCTTTCCTAATAATGCTTTTCCTTTGTTCAACCGAAGTATTTTATAAGCCACTCTACTAAAAATTCTGTCTGTATAAAAAAAAAATACAGTTTTCAGGATCTAGTACTTACAACAAAACCCCCAAATCATTTAAATACACAAGGTAACTTAACAGCTTCCCACACCCTTCTTTTTTTTCTTCTCTTTTTGAGACAGAGTTTCACTATTCAGTTCAGGCTAGTCTTGAACTCACAGCAATTGCCCTGCCTCAGCCTCCCAAGTGCTGGGATTACAGGAGTGTACCACCATGCCTGGTGAACCCCCATTTTCTAAAACAAGCTTATTTAGTAAAAATCTTACTTTAAAATGTAGTGTCACAAGCCGGGCGTGGTGGCGCACGCCTTTAATCCCAGCACTTGGGAGGCTGAGGTAGGCGGAGCATTGTGAGTTCGAGGCTGGCTTGGGCTACAACGCGAGCGCAAGGCTGGCCTGAGCTACATAGTGTGACCCTGCCTCAAAAAACCAGGGCTGGGAGTTTGGCTCAGTGCCATAAGCGCCTGCCCTGGCAGGCGCGAGGTTGTGAGTTCAATCCCTGATGCCAGGAAAAAAAAAAAAAATGTAGTGTCACAGTTGGACTGAATTATCTGCTGCTATAAGTATAATTCAAGATATCTATCAGTCAACTCTACAGTTTAAGATTAGGGAAATGAATGTGTAAGGAAAAGAATCAGTTTTTCATTCTTTCTTACTATCTTCTACATTTCCTTTCAGTAGGTAGCACTCACACGCAGCCTTAACCCTAACATCGTACCCTGAATCCATCCCAGCACCTAGATCCAATCACCTCCAAAAAGCCCCACCTATGACCACATGAGGTTCTAGGGGGACATCTAGATACAAGTCATAATAGGTACCATAGAACTCTTACTGGACTGAAAAGCTATGGACAGATACTAAAATTTCTAAAGCATCCACTTAAAAACATAGAAAGAGGCTGGTATGGTGATGCATGCCTATAATCCAGCACTCCGGAGGTTGAGGCAGGAGGACCCCTCTGAGTATGAGGCCAGCCTGGGCTATAAAATGAGTTCAAGGTCTGCCTGATCTGCACAGGGAAACCCTGTCTCAAAAAGACAAAAACAGAAAGGGTAAAAAGTCAATAGGAAAAAATGGAATTATTTTTTAAAAATTCAATTAACAGTAAAGAAGGCAGAAGAGGGAATATTTTTTATAAAAAAAAGAACGAAGTACAGAGGGAACAAAAAACAGACTTTAAAAAGGCACAGGTAATCATATCAATTTAACTAAATACTCCAACTAAAAGTCTAGAGCTATCAGAATGGATTCAAAAAGGAAGATCCAGTTGAACATGGCGGCTCATGCCTATAATTCCAGCTACTCAATAGGCTGAGGCAAGATGATCATAAATTGGAGGCCAGCCTAGGCAATTTAGCTGGCTCAAAGAATAAAATATTAAAAAATGGCTAGAGATGTAGCTCAGTACTCCCTGGGTTTAATCTCCAGTGGCAGAAAAAGAATAGCCAACCGCAGTCTGTCAACAAAAGACTCATTGTATGTGTGTGTGTGTATGTGTGTGTGTGTGTATACAGGAAAACATGAAAAACACAAGAAGGATGGATTAGTTATATTCTTATTAAAAAAAGTAGTTGTAAAAATGTTACAAAAGATAAAGAGGGATATTTCATTATGATAACAGGATCAATTTATCAGAAAGATAAAACAATCATAAATGTGAACATAGCTAGTAATATAGCCTCAAAATACATGATATGAAACATAAAAAGATATAAGGGGAAACAGACAAACCCATAATCATATGAGATTTTAACAGTGCCTCTCAAAATTGTAGAACTACAAATAGAGAAATCAGTAAGAGCATAGACTATATGAACACTATTACCTGATCCTCAGCAATCAAACTATATGCTGTATAATTCACATTTTCAAATGCATTCAGTATATTCAGCATGATAGACCTTACTCTTTGCAATAATACATAAAATTTATAGAGCTAGGCCTGGTGGCACATGCCTTTAATCCCAGCACTTGGGAGCCTGAGGCAGAGGATCCTTGTGAGTTCGAGACCAGCCTGGGCTACAAAGTGAGTTCAAGGCCAACCTGAACTGCATAATGAGACCCTGTCTCAAAAAATAGGGCCAGGGATTTAGCTCAGTGGCGTAAGCACCTGCCTGGCAAGCGTGAGGTTGTGAATTTGATCCCCGATACAAAAGAAAAAAAAAAAAAAACTTAAAAAGACTGAAATTATTAAAGTCACTCATCACAATAGAATTATAGATTAGTAAAAAGAAGAGCTCTAGGAAAATCTTAAGCATTTAGAAACTAAACATCACATTTCTTAGTCATGTAGAGCCAAAGGACAAAATGGAAAACTTACAAAACATAAAAATAATGAAAATAAAATATAATCTGTGGGACACTGCTAAAGCAGGGCTCAGAGGACTAATTTATAGTTTTAAACGCTCACATAAAAAAGGAAAAAAGCTGAGTCTGTGCCATTTGCGGACTGTGGGGTTGGGGGGGGAATCCAGGCCTCTCCAGGAAGCAATCCCGGCCAGGAAACCTTATCATTTTCATTGCTTTGCTGGGTTTGGTTTTATTCTCTTTTGTTTTGTTTGATTATGTTAAATCTGATAACATGAACAGCTATTTGAAAGATAACATGACATATTATGGTAGCCATTTTGAATTTACTAGTGGCTTGTTTTGAAGTCCTTTATTGCATTCACTGCTTTGGTTTTATTGTTTTTATTCTATTTTGTTCTGTTCAATTTTTACTATGTCTGAAAGTATCTGCAGCTATTCTGAAGACAACAAAAGGCATTATGGTAACTGTTGTTGGTTTCATAAGGTTTTGAAGTCCTTTATCATTCATGCTGGTTTATTTTTGACTGGTTTTATTCGTTTTATTTTCCTTGGTTTTATCCTCTTTAAAATAAAATAAAATAATTTTTAAAAAAAGGAAAAAAGTCAATGACTAGGAAAGAGTCTTACACACTGCTAGCCACATGTGAGGTTTTGTGTACCTAGAGTAGAAAGGGCCCAGCCAAAAGTAAAAACCAGGGCAGACTTGCAAACTGCCTCAATGTTTCACGTATCTGTTCGTTCAGCTGGCAAAGGGAGAAAGCCTAAGTGGGTCAGTGTTTAAGAACAACCCTAAGAAACTACTGGCTAGCCACTAAGTTGTACCTGCTAATGACAACCTCTAGAAAGCCAGGCTTAAGACATTTCAGAAGAGTCTGAAAAAAAAAGAAAAACAAAAACCAATCACATAAGGTTACACTTCAAGAAGTTGGAAAAAGAAGAGCAAAGCAAGTAAAAGGAAGAACATGTTTAAAAGAACAGAAGTTAACATAATAGACTATAGCAAGCAATACAGTAAAATTAACTAAACCAAAAGCTAATTTTTTGAAAAGATCAATAAAATTTGTTCCTAGCTACAGTAATCAAGGAAAAAGGAGAACAAAATTATCAATGCCAAGAATGAAAAGCAATTATCACTGCATATTCTGCAAACATTAAAAGAACAATAAAAAGCACAGGAAAAGATTAGGCAAAATCGGCCTCTTAGAAAATTTAGTGATGAGTAATCACCTTGAAAGAGTTATATCCACAACTCTAATATTTATCTGTTCAACACAATCAAAAGTATGATTTAAGCTGGGTGTGGTAGTGCACTCCTGTAATTCCAGTGCTCTGAGAGGCTGAAGCAAGATGATCACAAGTGTGAGCCCAGCTTGGGTAACTTAGCGATTTAGTGTGATACTGTCTAAAGATTAAAAAAAAAGCATGACTTACTATAAGCACACTCATGCTTTGAACTTATTTAAAGCCAAGGGTCTTCCCCTCCATCCATCCAATCATACTTAACAAGCTCCTAAGATAGCGTATCGGGAATCTATATACAACTACTTAAATTTGGGCTGAGCCTAGGTTCTAAAGTGCCTTTATCAATTTCTGCTTTTTAAAAAACTTCTTGTAGAATTTCCTGTGTGTTCTGATCTCCAGCTTTCAAAATGACAAAAAAAAATCTATTTTTCTCAAGCCATTTCTGTGACAATTACAGGCAGAGAAGCAATGTCTTATAATGTACCTAAGGACACTCAAGTCAATGTCCAAATACTGAATATGACTAGAAAGTGCTACTACACTTGGAAATATTGTTGAACAAAACTAAATCA
Organism: Dasyprocta punctata; assembly: GCA_004363535.1. Classification (NCBI taxonomy): domain Eukaryota; kingdom Metazoa; phylum Chordata; class Mammalia; order Rodentia; family Dasyproctidae; genus Dasyprocta; species Dasyprocta punctata. Next base: position 5,512 of record RJWM01049724.1, read on the forward strand.
GACATGTAAAAATTCTATATGAATGAACTATTTAGCTTTGATCTTTGATTTCTTACTTGGCTACTTTTGAGAAACATTCTCAATTAGTAGGAATAAGTAGTCTTCTCCAGGACATATACTGCCTCAGCTGGCAAACCAAAAGGGAAGAAGGCTAACTTATAGATTATTACTTATCTGGTGCCCCAATGCCACAATGGGTCCTCATCTTCATAGAAGCAGCAAACAAAATGCAACAGAAATCAACCCAAACCACATTCGGTAGAAAGGCACTGGTCTTAGTATAGCAAGGTTTCTGATAAGAAGAAAACTTTCATCTTCAAGAGGTCAACAAAGAGCTGGGTGTGGTGGCGCACGCCTTTAATCTCAGCACTTGGGACGCTGAGGCAGGAGGATTGTTGTGAGTTCGAGATCAGCCTGGGCTACAAAGTGAGTTCAAGGCCAGCCTGAACTGCATAGTGAGACCCTGTCTCAAAAAATAGGGCCAGGGATTTAGCTTAGTGGCCTAAGCGCCTGCCTGGCAGGCGTGAGGTTGTAAGTTTGGTCCTCGGTACAAAGAAAAAAAAAAAAAGAGGTCAACAAAGGTTTAAAAATCTTGATTAGAATTAGAAATACCAAAAGAAATGACAGGTGTCATTTAAAAAGGAACTCCCTAAATGCAAATCAAAAAGTCTGTATCAGAGCCAAAAAAGCTATTATAAGCTGCTGTATAAATACGCATTCAATGATTTTTTTTCCCAGTGTTACATTATTGATCTAATGGGCCCTGTGTTTCTGTTGAAATGACTAAATAATTTGTTTAAAATAAGATTAATAAGATTTGCAGCACATTAGATACCTTGGGTACCCCTCATCATTAGAATGGCCACTATAAAAAACAAATTTTACACTCTTTCGAAAACACTTCGGTATAATTTTTGAAACTCAACCAGAGACACTAGATTTATCTATTCATTAAGCACAAAAAGGCATTTGTAAGTCATAATACCATAAATATCACTTATTCAATTTAATAAATATTGCACATTTACTAACGTCAGACACTAACACGCTATGGATTATAAATACAATGGTGAACAACAGACATATTCCTTTATTTCAAAGAGTTACCTGCTAAAAAAATAGTATGCCAAGGATACTATGCAAGCAGAAGGAATGAGGGTCTCATCCCTTATGAAGGTAGCCAGAGAGAACATCCGGAAAAAGTGAAGTTTACGTTACGATAAGGCGGAAGCAGGAAGCAGTCTTGCGCTGCAGGAGGTAATGGCTCAGTAAAAGGTGGCTTTGGCAAAGGAAGCTATCTGCTGGCTACTTTAGTAAGGGTTGTCTTTCGGGCAGGAAAAGAAACTACAGTAGAGAAGTAAACTTTAATAGCAAGGTTGCATATGTCAAAAAATAACAGTCTACTTCTTAATCCAGAGAGAAAAAAGGCAAAAGGTCACAATTTCATCACGCCCCATTCCCCACTTGCTCACTCAGACACACATTTACTTACTCGAGTCACACCATGTGCCACCACAGAGGATTCGGTGGTGGACAAGATGGACCCACTTTTGCCCTTAGGGAGGCAACACAACCAAGCAACCAATCAGCAATAGAGTGTGTTTGGGGGCTACAGGTGATTCTGACATTTAGCTCTTTGAAATTCATTATCATGCTTTGAGAGTACTATTTGAAGACTCAATAATTAAAAAGGGAGCAATCACTATTTGACAAGAACTATTTAATAAGAACATTAAAAGAAGCTCTGACATCTCATGCACATAAATAAGGAAGTATGCTTGCATTTTCAAATAAATACTATTGCCTAGTGTTTTACACATTTCAGAGTACTTTTACATAGTCTTATTATTACTGTTGTAAGCACAGAGGCCAAGTAGATGTTTTAACAATTACCTATCACTTGTCAAGCACTGAGGATGGAGTATCAGGCTCTTTGCTGGGAACTTAATGTCATGATCTCATTTTGTCTTATGACCATCCTGCAAAGTAGTATCACTACCCACCCACAGACAAGAAGCCTGTGGCTCAGGGGTTTACATAACTATAGTCCACAGACACATGGCAGATGTGTAGGGCAGAACCAGAGTTTGTATCTGGCTCAGTGTGACTTCGACGCCTGCGTATCTCCTTCCTTCACAGCGCAAGGGTTCTGTGTCACTTGAGTGTGACCAGCAAGGCAGCTAGAGTGTGGACCTGAGCAGAAGAGCCAGGACCAGACTGTAGAACAGGAGTTCTAGTTCTGTATTCCTTGAGTCACGCTGTGGCCTCACTACTGTCTGCACTGAAGTTATCCTCTGGCTCTCTAATTACTCGATTCCTTTGGATTCTCTCTAAATCACTTGTCCAAAGATTGTAGGGCATCACAAAAATACACCTGGGCAAGCATTAAAATATTTAACAATCATCATCATTAATACTCTACATCCAAAGCATCTTCAGGAGCCATATGTGCTCCGAAGGTGCTACTAAATAATCATTAACAGAAGCTCACAGCTATTATCAAGTGAGTTAGCCAGCTTTCCATCTCTGTGACGAAGTACCTGAAAAAAACATTTACAGGAAAAAAGGTTTGTTTTGGCTCAGTGGTTTCAGAAGTTTCAGTCCATGCTCATCTGTCTCTCATACTTCTGAGCCCAAGGTCAGGCAGTACAAGGCAGAGGAAGGGCATGGTGGAGGAAAGCTATTCACCTCATGGTGGTCAGGAAGGGAGGAGGCATGGGGAAGGTGGAGGGAGTATGGCAGAGAGGGAGAAAGAGGGGGAAGGGCCATGGACAAGTCTCCGAGGACATGTCCACTCCCCTGACTAGGCTTTTCCTCCTAAGTTTCCATCACTTCCCAATAATGTCATTATAAATTTATCAATGAATTAATCCACAGATGAAGGTAGAGCTTTCATGACCCAATCACCTCCCAAAAGGCTCATCTCTCAACTTTGCTGCAGTGGAGACTAGGCCTCCAACATATAAACAATTGAGGAACATTCCAGACGCAAACCAAAACACTAAGCTGTATATACACAGTATCATATAATGTTCACAATAACAATAATCACTCCACACTATTATTCGCAGTTCACAGAGATAAGCAGAAGCTTATCAAGATTACAAAACATGTGCTGGGAATATGGCTCACTGCTAGAGCACGTACCTAGCATGTTCAAGGCCCTGGGTTTGATTTCTATCCCCATACCCTACAAAGAAAGGGTTAATCATCATAGCCGAGACCACAGAAATACAAATACAGGTGGTAAAGCAGTATGATTCTAGAACCTAAGCTTTTAACATCTACAACAGGGTCTGTATTCCTGCAATGGTCACACAATCAAACAAAAATACCAAATACTGTGATCTGAATTTGTATGTTTATCAAAGTTTTCATATATAATTACTCTAGAGTTATATAATCAGAAGTACATAGTCTTAGTGTGGGACACTGTTAAAATTAAAAATAGATGCATCATTTAAAATATTTTCACACATTTTACATTATTAAGCAACACAGTCCTTAAAATCTATTTGAATATATAGTTTAAAAATACATATTTATAGGGCTGGCAGTTTGGCTCAGTGGCTTAAGTGCCTGCCTGGTAGGCACAAGGCTGTGAGTTTGAACCCTGGTGCCAATAAAAATAAAAATAAAAATACATATTTTTGCCAGGCGTGGTGGTGCACGCCTATAATCCTAATACTCAGGAGGCTGAGGCAAGAGGATCATTGCAAGTTTGAGGCCAGCCTGAACCACATAGTGAGACTCTGTCTCAAAACAAAACAACACAACATATTTTTCAATTTTTTATTAAATAACTTTTCAGCTTTTTTTTTTTCTTTTTTTTTGGTTTTTGAGACAAGGTCTCACTATGCAGTTCAGACTGGCCTTGAACTCACTATGTAGCCTGGACTAGCCTCAAATTCATGGCAATTCTCCTGCCTCGGCCTCCTAAGTGATGGGATTACAGGCATGCACCACCATGACCAGCTAAAATAACTTTTCACCTTAACAAACTAGAATTTAGTGATGATTAATATCAAACTTACTTAGGGTCCAAAAGAGATACATTATTGCAACTTTGTAGAAATCTACCTTAAAGGAAATTAAATATTCCAATTATTTGCCTATAAAACAAATATTTGATACCAGTTTAATGCAGTGAATAAATATGTCACAAATGCTTATAAACAAATAGGAAGAGATATAAACAGGCCAATACAGGTATCATTTTTGGAGTTCCCTCAAGTTACTATTTCTAATTCTCAAAGTAAATCTGCAATCATTTTAGAAAAAGCACAAATGGAACAGAATAGAGGCAGGTGAAAAAATATAATATGGACTCTAGTTCATGAATACAGGAATATGTCTTATTTTCCCACGTGTACATGATAATCACTATTATTTCCTTTAGTTTACAGATAAGCTTTAGAATAAAGCAGGTAGGAATGCTAGTGAATCCATCGGCCAGCTGAAGCCACAGTTTTTAAACTAAGGGTGGCTACTACTTCACTGAATACACAAAACATGTTGGCAACACTTACCAATTGGGACTTGTTCAGGCTGGCTGAGAGACACAAATGCTGATGTGTCATCAATCCAGGATATCTGAATATTACCTGTTAATACCAAGTTGAAAGTAAAGTGACCATTTGACCATACCATACAGAGAGCTGGCAAGAGTTACTTAGTATATGTGGCTTATTTCAACATAGGCTAGAGCTTACAGAGATGAGTTACTTGATCAAAATCTTAGCACTACAGAGTTAGCCTGCTTCAAACTTCAATCCACCACAGTCATTATTTCTGCTAAAATTTTAAAAGAAGAAACAAACTAGGGAAAATTAATTATTGGAAATTTGTTTTAAAAACTAAAGAAAGAGGGCCAGGGATTTAGCTCAGTGGCTTAAGTGCCTGCCTGGCAGGCATGAGGTTGTAAGTTTGATCCCTGGTACCAAAAAAAAAAAAAAACCAAAAACCAAAAAACAAAAAAGTTAAAGAAAGATCCTTTCAGAGTAAATCCTGGGGCATACCATCATTCATTTCAATTTTTTTTTTTTTTTTGGTAACCGGAATCAAACTCACAACCTTGCGCTTGCCAGGCAGGCGCTGTGCCACTAAGCCATATCCCCGGCTATTTAGTCCACTCTTATGTCAGGGTTGGAGACCTTTTTCTTCTCAACAAAACTGAAGGTCAAATACATTAAAAAACAAACTATTTCTTTTTAGAAACAGCTATATTTTTCAATACGGTTTGTCACACATCTCCAATTGATGCTGAAATTTAATCCCCATTGTGAGATAATAAGTGGGGGGAAATTTAATCCAACTATAGGATTTAGATTGAGGTCTTTAGGAGGTGATTAGAATTAGATAAGCCACTAGAGTAGGGTCCACAGGATGAAATTCCAGCGGCTTTATGAGAAGAGAGATCAGACAGATACATACATACACA
>RJWM01049725.1:0-11003 GCA_004363535.1 Dasyprocta punctata
ATTTTTATCTTTTCATCTTTGAAAAGTCACTTTTAAAATTCTGTTTCATTTCTTTTAAGTCTTTCTCTTTTATTATTGTCCTCTTCATTCATTAAAAATTAAAATGAAAATACAGCAAACATTTCATTCATTGGCATTTACTGTTTATTCAACTTGGTTTTTTGATATTAATACTTTGTCCTCAAAAGCAAAGATAAATTAGAAATTAGAATATTAATATAGGACTTGAATTCTATCAGTCATCTTGATTGACACTGTGTCTAAAGTAGGTGGAAGAAAATTTTCATGCTCTTATTTAATTGTGGTGTTATTGGATTTTATAGGAAGCTGTAAAATACGCACTAAAATATGACTGCTTTCTGTGGACACAGTATCTCAAAATAGGTGAATTTAAACCATTTTTTCTTTATGACGAAAGTGGAAACTATTGGTTATTTGAAAACATGTCAATGTTTCTTCACCTAACCAACTCATAATATTGAACTGTGGCAGGATTTACATTAAAAATAGCTATTACCTTACTTGGGAAAGTAGTAGAGACAGTGTTCGGATGTTAATGTAAGTGTTTGTTTGCTTTTATTAATAAAAACTCTGTGACAGTTTGAGAGAGAAACACCGCCCGTCAGACCTCGCCTCTCCATCCCAGCTCCACCTCTTGGGATTGCACTTTGGTGAGAGGTCAGAAGCTGAGCGATCAGCACAGGAAGGATGGGGAACTCTTCTCCGCAGGACGGATGGGAAGACTGAACCTGTTTTCCAGGTAGGGACACAGGACTCTTAGGAGTCTGACTGACCCATGCTGGACATCAGGCCAAGCAGATTCTGCTCTCCTGTGAGTGCACAAAGCAGACAGACTCTGAGGACCCAGGGGATTAAGGTGCTAATCCTACAGGGGCTTTTAACCTTAAAGAGCTCCTCAGGCAGAACCATGCACCTAGTGAAGAATGTGAAGTCCTCAGTCTTTGGTCCTCATGGCTCTGTAGGGCAACATGGGAGGGGACCATAGGACTGGCCAGGCTCCAAGCTCAGCAAGACTCAGTTTACAGCCCCATGGGTGCATACTCAGCATGTGCATCATGATATGATTTTCACGTCAGGTCTGGAGATGACCTATGAGTGTTCACAGAAAGCCCCCTATCCCTTAGGAGGAGAAAGGCTTTGCTGAGAAGTACAGCACCATCACCAGAGTGATGGAAAGGACAAAGGGGCTTTAGGTGAGGATATGCGGGGGAGAACAAGCCCAGTCCCTCACCATGGGATGCTAGGGGCCACGAGCTGGGTGGATGCAAAGCCTCTCTGCTTGGGCATGCTCCTCTCAGCATGGACTTCCTCTCAGTGCTGACAGATTCCTCCCTAGAATGTTTCCAATTGCTGCATTGGACTCAGGTTTTGCTCCTTTATGCACAACTCCACGGTGTAGGTAGAAGTCAGTTTGTCAAAACGGCTTGAATAGCTTTCAGTGCTCTGTTGTATGTTAAATAACTGGGCTAGATGAAAAAAAAAGAGTAGATCCTACAATAACATCTAAAAATACTATAACATCTAGATCAGGAATTTAAATTTTCTATGAAAGCACAGGGGAACAATTTTATTGTTTTTCAAATGGGAAGGGACTAATCAATTGTGAGGTCACTTTATGATGACAAACGTTTCACTTTTTACTTTTAGTTTTTTCTTCTCATATGTTTCTTCCTAACGAATGGATTACTACATTTCCAATGTCTTTAGATTCCTCTTTAAACAGTTCAGCTGACTGATGGCCAAATTAATGACTGGCTTAATATTACAGTATGCAGCAAGTAGATATTTCACCCATGATATCTAATCCATACACAAATTACACCAGTGAGGATAATACTGATTCACATAAAGGGGCAGCCTATACCCTACTCCAGTTATTATTTCACAGCCAAACCTAGAAATCTTAATGGGAAAAATTAGTCCCACTTAATTTTTCATTAATTTGGGGAGATATAGAATCTGTTTCTTAAGTCAAAATAAATTTAAATTGAAACACATTGGACTGTAGCACCCATCCTTGTTTTATACGTGATTCGAAGTAAAAATTAAATATCTTGATGTTTTGAAACTTCCAGTGTAACTCATGATGATAAACTATGCATGTGTCAAGAGTGGAGAGTGAAATAACCGATTATGTGCTATAAATATATTTGTCTTAACACTCACTAGCAGTGAATCAGGATTACATTCACAGTGAGGAGTAGTTGGTGCATGAACTTAGCACGTTTCAGTTCTTCCTAAGCCCCTTTCAGTTTCCCTCACTCCATAACTTTTTCTTCTTTCCTGTTACAAAGGTTCACTCTGTTGGGTATTCTCTCTTTTATTTTAATCTTTATTTATACCATGAGTTTCTCATGTAAGAGAAACTGTGATTTGCAAGCGTTGTGTCTGATTCCCTTCAGCTGATATCATGGTCCCAAGGTGCCTCTATTTTCCTACTAAAGGCCTCAAATTTATCTTTTTTTAAAGATGATTAACTAGTACTCCATTGTGTATAATACCACATTTTGTTTTTCTGTCCATTCATGAAGGACACGTAGGCCACTTCCAGGATTGAGTTACAATGTGCTGTGATGCTGCAAATGTGTGTGCTTCTGTCCCTGTAATATGAAGTTTATAACTCACCATTTTGCATTTAGACTCAACTTTACAACATGAGGAATCAGACACTTCTGAGGGGGTTCTTGCTCCTGAGACTGACAGACAGCAGGGCGCTGCTGGGGCTGCAGGCCGCCCTCTTCTCCCTGGTCTACCTGGTGGCCATGCTGGAGAATCTGACCATCATCCTCCTCACAGTCCTCGACCGCCACCTCCACACCCCCATGTACTTCTTCCTCAGGCATCTGTCCTGCCTGGACCTGTGCTTCGTCTCCACTACAGTCCCCAAATCCATTCTCGACACCATCACACTCAACGACTCCATCTCTTTCTTGGGGTGTGCATGTCAGGTCTTCCTGATTGTCCTGTTAGGAGGATCAGAGGTGGGAATCCTGACCGCCATGTCCTATGATCGCTATGTCGCCATCTGCCACCCTCTGCACTATGAGGCTCTCATGAGCAAAGGGTGCTGTGTCCAGTTGGTGGCTGTGTCCTGGCTAAATGGAGTGGTGTTTGGGATCTTGTATTCAGCTGGGACGTTCTCCTTGGAATTCTGTGACTCCAACCAGATTCATCAGTTTTTCTGTGACGTTCCTTCCCTACTGAAGCTCAGTTGTTCTGAGGAACATGCTGCTATCAATGTCAGTGTGATCCTCGGTGTCCTCTATGCATTCTCATGTTTGGTTTGCATCCTGGTCTCCTATGTGTTTATTTTCTCTACTGTGTTGAAGATCCCATCCTGTCAGAGGCAATCCAAAGCCTTCTCCACCTGTACTCCCCACCTGATGGTTGTGGCCACCTTCCTGCTAACAGTTTTTGTTGCTTATTTAAAGCCTGCCTCGAATGCTTCTCCTCTTCTAGACTTGCTTTGCTCTGTGTTCTACTCTTTGGTACCTCCCACATTGAACCCCATTATCTATTCTCTGAGGAACAAGGACATTCAGTCAGCTCTGAGTAACGTCCTAAGGAATGCAAGAAGAGGACTCATAGAAAGGTAGCTATCATTGAAGCGAGTCAGCACATTTCCTCTCTTGTTCCTTCCGTATCTACCTGTTGGGATGATTTCTATTTTGAGGTTAACATGTCCCGTGGTCTTCTACTGCTCATCTCAAGGTGTCAGTTTCAGTAGAAAGCAAGTCAGTTCCTGAGCAACTTTACTTTATGGCTTTTGTGTTACATAAAATATGATGATTATACCTTTGATGAATTTTATTCTTATTCTACTCTTCCATATGCATGACAAATGTGTTCTTCCTAGACATTCATCTTTTTTGACCTTCTCTGTGTTCTGTTAGCCCTTTACTTTGCTAATTTTTCATTTATGATTAGACTTTATTGTAAACTTCTGATTTTCACTCTTCAGTGAAAATTATTTTATATTAAATTCATGGCTTAAACACGAGCTCCTTGGTGAGCTGTGTAGTTAGGGATAATGGGCTTCAAAATATCATAAAATGGATATCCACAACTGTGCAGTCAAACATATGGTTGCAGTAGTGTAATTTTCCTTTGAATTTTAATAAAAAATAAAAGTTTGATCGTGTTGTGTAGTAGGAATCTATTGTACATAAATTAACCTAATAGTCTAATTTAACATATCACTAACATGATATTTGTCTCAGACAATTGGTACACAAAAATACATGGACCAAAAATACCAAATAATTTAAAGGAATCCACTCAAATGCTAAACTTGTGTCAGTATATTTTAAAATCCTATCAAATTATCTTGTTGTCAAGTATTTTTATTTAAGAAATTGCCTGCTCGTGAGTGAAAATGTCATTTGAACATGTCTCCTAAAGCAGGAGTGATCTCTCTGTTCTGCAGACTGTAAATGATGGGGTTCATAAATGGGGTACCACTGCAGAGAACATGACTATTAGAGAACTTTTTCAGAGATCCTATATTTGTGATCACATATAGAACGGAAGCCAACTCAGAAATTGAAAAATGAAGAATAATAGCCAACTGTGGGAATCAAGTGGTTATGGCTTTGAGATGGGCTTCTGCTAAGTGAATCTTAAGGACTGTTGAAGGTATATTCACGTATGTCATAAATAAAAGAGAAAACATACAAAGCTGACATGAACTCTTCAAGGCCCACAGACATAGGCAACTGAACATCTGAAGATGATCCCTCAGAATTTGAGAGAGATCATAGACATATTCATGGATTCCATTGGACTTTGTGAAGTGAAGCTCGAACACGGCCACTGTGGGGACAGCAGAGTAGACCAGGCCACTGGCCCAGGAGCCCCCGCTGCCCGTGTGCACAGACTGTGGGTAATGATGAGTCCATAGTGCAGAGGATGGCAAATGTTCACGTAGGGGTCATAGGACACAAATACCAGGAGAGCAAACTCTGCAAATGCAAAGAAAATATACAGGAAAATTTTAGCAGTGAGTGAAATTGAGTTGCTACCTATAAAGGAATTGATAATTGATTTGGGAGCAGTAACTGAGATGCTGCAGAGGTTTATGTGGGAAAAATTACTTCCAAGAAAGGACATGGGAGAGTGAAAATATTGGGTTGTCATTACAAATGCAACAGCCAAAAGGTTTCCATCCAGAAGTCCCAGATATATCAGTAAGAAAGATAGACCTTGCAATACTTGGATGTCTCTAGAGCTTAAGATGTCCACCGAAAGAAATTCTCTGATTATGGTGCAGTTTTCTATTCTGCTAACCCTGTGCAGTCTTTCTGGGGCCACGCACTAAAGTGGGATTATCATGCTGTGGAACAAATAACATACATCCTCTAGTATAAGATGTAGCTTTTAACTTTGAACTCAGGAGAAAAGAAATGAGCAAAACAAGCATTGCCACAAATGCAGATGACAGCATGGTGTTGGCAAAAAAACAGACCTGAGAATCAATGGGATAGAATAGAAGATGCAGACACAAGCACAAACACACAAAACCACCTTATCTTGGACAAAGGAGCCAAACATGTTCACTGGAAGAAAGATGGCCTCTTTCAAAAGTGTTGTTGGAAAATTGGCTTTCCACATGCCAAAGAGTAGAAGTAGACCGGTATCTTTCACCACACACTAAACTAAATCAAAATGAATCTAAGATTTAAGTATTAAAACAGAAACACTAAACATACTGTAAGAGAAATCAGTAGAGATCTTGAAATCATTGGTATAGGTAGAGAGTTGATGAACAAAACTCATACTGCATGGTAAGTACAACAAAGTATCAACAAATCAGGCCTCATCTTATTAAGAGTTTTAAAAAACCATGCCTCAAAATTTCAAAAACCCAATCCAAAAATATGCATCTGAGATGAGTACATACTTCTTAGATGAAGAAATACAAATGTCAAATAAATACATAAAAAAGTGTTCAACATCATTGGTCATGTGAAAGATGCAAATCAAATAAAAAAATGAGAGCCCATTTCACTCCAGAAAGAATGGCTATCATCAAGAAAACAACCAATAACAAAAATCCTGGCAGAGACTGTGGAAAAAAATAAAGAACCGTTCAATGTTGGTGAGAGTGCAGACTGGTGTAATAACTGTGGAAATCAGTGTAGAGATTGGTTAAAAAACCTATCATTATAGGTCCCATTCAGCCCAGCTATTGTCTTTCTGGGTATCTTCCCAGAAAAATTAAAAACATTGTAACACAGCAATATATGTGCCCCCATGTTTATAGCAGCACAATTTATAATAACTAAATCTTGGAAACAGCTCAAATGCCCATCGACATAGGAATGGATAAAAATGATGTGGTTCTTTTACATAATGGAATACTATTGAGGCATAAAGAAAGATATATTTGAGACCTTTATAGCTAAATGTTTGCAAATTGAGAGCATACTTGGAAGTGAAGTAAACCAGACCCACATGTGTAAACATTACGCTGTCTCACTATTGTGAGAGGATGAAATAGTAAACAAGATCCAAAATATACAATAGATACTGTGAACAGGGTAGAAACTGGTCAAAAGGAAAGAAAATAATTCTGATGGGTGTAGGGGAAAGGAAGGAAGGCCAAAGAGAAAACTATAGATAGACAGATAGATAGATAGATAATATATATGTATACACACACAAGACAATTAAGAAAATTATACAGCTGATTTCTCTTGGTTCATTGAGGGGAGAGTTTTGTGCTAGTAAATTTTTGAACAATGTTTCACACCTATATCTTGTACTCTGAAAAATTACTGTGAATATAACAGTATGCACGTATGGATTATTGTTACTCTTCTACTAGCCTATTTTGAAACTCTGTTTTACTGTTATTTCTTGATTTTTCCTTTTTAAAATAAAATTTTTAAAAATGTATATGAAATTGATCATGCTACTTAATTTTGTGTAAACCTGAATTGTCTGTCTCTCATAACTGAAGGACAAAAGGAGAAATCTAGAACTGTATTTATTGGGAATAATAAGAAGAGAAAAACTGTTGTATACCAAAGGGGAACAAAGTCCAGTCATGCTTTGGGTTGTTGGAAAGGGAATGATTTCAACAATGAAAACTGGTTGTCTGGGCATATTTGCAAGTCTGGAGATAGGAGGGCTGACATATCCTGGATGAATGTTTTCTCCCCAGAGATTAGAGTCCTTGTCTCTGTATTCTTATCATAAGGTGTTGTACTTCTTCTTGAACTTTCTTTGAATCTCTAAGTTTTGCTTAGTTGTTTGTTAGTTCTTCATTTGGGTGGGCTATTCTACTTGCTGCTTTTCTACTTGCTTAATTGTTTCATGGGACCTTACCTCAGGCTTCCCTGACTGCCTGCTTAAACTCATTAAACATAGCTGTTAAAAGGCACATATGGTTTGCATATGTTTACTTCTGAATTCTGGCAAAATATATTAGTTTCAACATGCAAAATCTTAAAGTTCGAGAGATTTAAATATTTAAGTTAGTATCAGACTATACAGTCTCTCACTTATTGAGTCACATTTAAACCATTTCTCAAAATATCTTTTCAAATTCTGGACGAAAACATTCCGTGGCATTTTCTGTTTCTTTCAGTGCAATGTGGTCTCATCTTTGCTGAGTTTCAGAGAGTTTGTGCAGTGGCAGATGGCACTGAACATTTCACAGCTGCTACTTGTTCTCTTCATTATCCAGGGGATTCCAATGATTTCTTACTGTCTGCTTAACTTGCCTGCTGCTCCAGAGTTTCCAGAGTTAGTGCATTGCTCTGAGATTCCTTAGGAGGATATAACTGCACAGGATACTTCCAAATTTAGTTGCATATTTCCCCAAGTGCATCTTCAATTACACCACTTTATTCTCATGAAATCTCCTGGTCAGTCTTTTCCTGAATGCAAACTTCCATGTTGTCCTATAAAATAGGGCTGAAGAATGTTCCAGCTGTGTTGCCTACAGTGGTTCATTTTCTAACACATTTTTCTATCACTATGTAGAAAATAGTTTAATATGCTAGCTTAAGAGTAAGGTTGCTCATTACGTGAAGATCCCAGACAGAGTAGGATAATGAGGCACACTAATGGAAATTTAAATAAGAATCATGATCTAAGACTTTGGAAGAAGAATTACCTTCCCTTTGTAATTTCCCTAAACTTTATTTCCATTCTCCCTGCTGTCCTTTCCTTTCCTTTCCTTTCCTTTCCTTTCCTTTCCTTTCCTTTCCTTTCCTTTCCTTTCCTTTCCTTTCCTTTCCTTTCTTCAAGCAATATCTCATGCAGTGCTTTCTCTTAAAGAGAGGTTCAGCCATCCTCTACCAACTTCCTGAGTTCAGAGGAAATTATAATGCAAGATATGAGTTACTTCCTCAGATCCCAGTTTACTGTGGACATTATGTAAAGACCTGGTTCAGATAGCCAGACTTCATAGGGTCATTTTTTTGTTTACTTGACAGAACTACCTGAAATTTTTATCCCCTTAACCATTATGCAATTCTTAGGCCCTGCTTACCTATAAGTAACTCCAGCTTGAGAGACCTCAGTAACAGCCCGTTCAGGACACCGCCTGGAAATTCAGGAGCTCTTTTCCTTACTTCCAATGAAAACCCTCCTAGCCTCCTTTGTTCATACTTCAGTGTTAGAAAAACTTGTTTTAAAGGAAAAAATAAAACAAAATTTCAAAACAAGATAATTACAGAGTAATTCAATGGTTGATAAATTGTGTGTTGTTATCTTTAAATTAGTTACAGAAAGTACAAGATACCTGCATGTAATTGTCCAAACAACATTAGTGCAAATCTTTCTTTTCAATTAACTAAGGGAAATTAGTAGTATAGGTATCTTCACAATATATATATATATATATATATGTATGTATATATATATATATACATATATATATATATATATATATATATATATATAGTTTCTCTCAGATTCTCACAATAGAATGTTTACACATGCGAGTCTGATTTATTTCACTATGGTCTCTAGTTCCATACATTTACCTATAAAAGTCACAAATTTATCTTTCCTTATGACTGAGTAGAACTCCATTGTAAAAAAAATGCCACGTCTTTTTATCCATTCTTCCATTGATGGGCATTTAGGCAGTTTCCAAGATCTAGCTATTACCAATCATTCTACTGTAAAAATGGGTACACATAGATCACTGTGGTATGATTTCTTTAATTCTCCAGGAAGATATGCTGAAGGAGAATGGGACCTCCAAACCCTAGCTTTTGTGGAATCATCACAGTGATTTTCAGAATGTTTGCACCAGTATGCATTCCCATGAGCTGTGGAGAAGGGTTCCTCCTTCGCCACAGCCCCTTTAGAATTTGTTGTTGGTTGATTTCTTGATAATAACCATTATTTGTGGGGTGAGATGGAATCTCAGAGTTGTTTTCATTTACATCTCTTGAATGAGCAATGATGTTGAACATTTTTACTTTTTAAAATTTTTTTGCTGTTTGCATTTCTTCCTCTGAGTAGTTGTGTATTCGTCTCAGATTCCCATTTTTGGATTGGGTCTTAAATTTGGGAGGTCTGATTTTTTTTTAATTCTTCGTATGTTCTCAATTGTACTCCTTTGTCTGAGGAACAGCTGGCAAACATTTTTTCCCACATTGTGCATTTTGTCTTCATGCTGTTGGTGGTTTGTCTTGCTGTGCAAAACTTTTTTATAACATGAGATACCAGTTGTTGGTTCTTTATGACAATACTTGTGTGATCATGATTTTATTCATAAAGTATTTCCTGCATCAATATTTGCAAGAGTTTTACCCGTTGTACCTTTCAACAGATTAATATTTCTGTTTTAATATTTAGACCTTTGACCCATTCTGCATTTATTCTTGTGCCTGGTGAAAGACATGGGTCAAATTTTAGCCTTTGCCACGTGCATAGCCAGTTTTTCCAGCACTGTTTATTAGAGGCTATCTTTCTCCCAGTGAACGTGTTTGGCATCTTTGATCTAAGGTGGCTTAGTGTGCCTGCAGTTGTTTCTGTATCTTCTAATCTATTCCGTTAATCTTCAGATCTTTTTATTTTTTGCCAGTACCACGCTGTTTTTATCACAGTAGCTTTATACTATAATTTCAAGTCAGAAATTGTGATGCTCCCTGTCTTGCCTTTGTTGACCAGAATTTCCTTCGCTAGTCTAGGTCTCTTCTCATTCCAAATAAATTTTAGGAGTGTTTTCTCTAATTATGTGAGACAGGATATTGGAATTTTGATTACAATGGAAATAAATCTGTATAACAGTTTTGGAAGTATGGCCATTTTCAATATATTGTTTCTTCCCTCCCAAGAGCAAGGAATGTCTTTCCATTTTCTAATATCTTCTACAATATTTTTCACAGTATTGTAGTTTTTAATGTAGAAGTTTTTAATATCCTTCATTAGATTGATTCTAGGTATTTCAGGTTATTTTTTTGGGGGGGATGTTGTTGTGAAAGCATTGTTGACCTTATTTCTCTCTTAGCGAGTTTGTTATTAGTGTACAGGAATGCCATTGAATTTTGTGTGCTGATTTTATATCAAGCTATGCTACTGAATTTGTTTATTAAGTCTACCAGTTTATTAGTAGAGTTTTTGGGGTCTTCTATGTAGAGTATTACTATTTCTTATTTGACAATAATGATAATGTAACTTTTTCCTTCCCTATCTTTATTCCTTTTCTTTTTCTTGTGTAATTGCTCTGACTAAAGTTTCCAGACTATGCTGAATAAGAGTGGAGACAGTGGATATGCTTGACCTCTCTTTTCTTTTCTTCTTTTTTTTTTTTTTGTACGGAGGGTCAAACTCACAACTTTGTGCTTGCCAAGTAGGCACTTGTGCTGCTGATCTAAACCCCCAGCCAAACATCCTTGTCTTGTTCCTGTTTTTAGATAGACTTTTTAATTTTTTCCATTTAGTATGATGGTATCTGTTGGTTTGTCACAGATGGCTTTTATCAGACTGAGGCAAAGATCATCTATTCCAATTTTCTG
>RJWM01049726.1:0-11018 GCA_004363535.1 Dasyprocta punctata
TATACTTCATATCCTTTACATATAGGATTTTGAATGAGTTCGTATCATTCCACGCATTCTGCAATGTTGATTATCAGTTCAGAGTCTGTACCTCAAAAGATTATTGAGACATAGAGCACCCCCTACATAGTTCAGCCCATAGACAGCTGACCTTAAGGCATGCATTCTGAGCTACTGAAGAAATCTATCTTATACTACCATTCCAGTTTATTTCTGTGTGCAAATAGTTATGTACGGAATTGAAATAAAGACAACTGGACAGAAGAGATAGCAGAATCACAGAACTGACTGAACTCTACTGAAGGAGCAATCAGTGCAAATTAGGATGAATGGTGCCATTTTTGTAAATGGAAAAGAAAACCAAATGAGTTGGCTGCAGTTATTCTTAGGCAGTGGAGTTGCTAGAGCTGCCACATTAGACATCGAAATTGTGATTCTAAGAAAGCACCAATAACAATAAAGCCAGGTATTTGAAGTTTCAAGTAACCATTAGCTCGAATAATATGGCAGTGGTTTGTGGTTTAAATAGAAGTAGTTGTTGCTTTGTTGCTTGCTTAATCAAATGCTTAACTTTATTTAGGTACTTTTTCTGTCTTGGATGAAAACTGTTGGTGTTTTAGATTTTAGATGACTTTTTGGTTTGGAGGGTTTTAGCACAGCTGTTTTCAGTCCAGTTTAGTTGTAACTGATAAAAGTAGTTGGATTCATCTCTGTGGCAATTGGAAATGGAAAATGTTTATTGGATTCATTTTAGAATATTTTAGCAGTAAGATAGTTGAATTATGTGAATAAAACTGTAGTGTAATCAATTTTACTTTCAATGTAGTGTTCATTAAAGTACCACATCACAACAAAAGTCAAGTTGCCCTCAAAAATATGAGCACATAAAGACATATTTTTTCACTATATTTGTTTTTAATAGTTATTACAACAGAAAAATGTAATAAACATTATTTTATTAAATCTCCATCTCTAAAGGAACTTTAGATTAAAACAATAGGATTGGACTTACATAAGCCAGAATTTACTAGAGCCCTGAAATGCAGTTACTATGTGTTCTCCACATAACTATGTTGAATATGTTATCTACATCCAGGTGTCTCAGAAAGTGTTGAGTTTGATCTCATATTCAATGATCTTTAAGTCCCAAAAAACATTATAATTTTTGTTTAAAAAAAATCCTGAGGAACTCTTCACAATAGTCACTGTATTTTTCATTGTTTTTTCTTTGCAATTCAGTTCAAGAGAAGTTAAACAATTTTTGCAGAGTGAGGTGCTTATGAAATTAGCTTTCATAGCTGTGTCGGCCATTTGATATGTATGCAGTACACACTGGTACACACCCAGCCTCTGTGGGTGTTAGTACTATTTGTTGGATATGATTTGTAGTCTAGCTTAACGTCTGTTTAAACTAGACCAAATGAACATAGGGTAAATGATTGGCCTATTTTTGAAAACTTGAATTTGTGTAATATCACTGAAGGATTAATTTAGTGAGTGTTATAGTCAGGGGTTACAGGGAGAACAACTGCTACAGGACACAGGGTTTGTAATACTGTTTTATAATAGTCACCCAAAGTTAAACACAAGAAAGTGCAGGAAAATCTGTCCACAACGCTAAGACCCAGGATAGCCAAGGGCCTGGATCCCACAGCAATATCATGCAAGAGTCCCACTAGAGACCCAAATGCATGACAATGCCTTCCACAGTACCAACTGGGAATCTAAGAGCCCACAAGGGCTCACGCCAGTTTATTTACGGTTCTGTGCTGGGAAGGCCACAGGTCAGCGGTGCAACTAGAAAGTCTATGCCAGCAGGGTGAAGAAGCTGTGCAGTGGGTTGAGGGTTCTACGTAGAAGCCGAGAAGTCACGCTCAAAAGAAGAAGCGGGGCTGCCCTGAAGAGCACCACAGCTAACCCCAACGGCGACGAGGTCCCGCGCTCCTCCTACAATGGAGAACAGTTGAGCACAGGTCAGGAAGCCCAGCGTGACCAGCTTCTCCAGCACACAGCTTCCCCTCCGGAGCCAGGAAGCGATGCACAATATGAGGAGCGGAGCTCCCGCAACATGAACCACAGCCACTCTCACCGATGAGGTCCCAAGCTCCTCCGACGATAATGGCTGAATCCACATTGGAGAAGCCAGCGTGACAAGCACCTCCAGGAGAACCAGCGGCTCCAACAGCAACTCTTGGAAGAACCCACAATGCCCGGCTCTTCTTCTCCACGTCCCTATTTATGCTGGCAACTCTCTTCAGGTGGAGCATCTTTAACTCAACGCCAGCTGAACCAATTCAACTGGTGCCAAGTTGACCACCAGTTTGTAATCCATAACAGTGAGTAAAAATGATTGTCTTAACTTACTATCCAAGCCTACTGAATTTACTTTCAATATAAGTATGTTTAACTTTTAGCAGAAAAGTGTTTGGAAAAGTAAGTTTGATTTTTGTTAGTCAAATTATATGAGGATTCAAATTTTCTGTTAGATATCACATTTTTGCTTTCTTTTGGTTAATGGTAGCAAAAAAGATGTTGTAGAATGGAGAGATCAAGCTGTTTGAAATAAAGTTAAAAACTAAATTTGTTTTTCAAATATTAATACATAAAACTCCTAGCCCCCAGACCTGCCTTGTCTTTCTCATCTCTACAATTTTCCATTATTTTTTCTCCCCCTCTCCCACTTCTATTTATCCACACCAGACACAGGCTGCTTTCAAATTATGACCTCCCTTGCCATGCTAATAGGGTGTTACCAACTACAGTTATAACAGCAATTCACAGTCTAAAGCAATTCACAGTCTAAAGCAAGAACACTCCAGGTAACACACGGAAATACTGCTGCATACTATAAGGAATATGAAAGTGATTTGAGTCAAGATGCAGTCCACTCTGATTTGAGAGAAAATGCTAATGTACTTGGAATACATGATAATGTATATAAAGGCAAATTATTTGTTCTGAACTATACAGAATTCAAAATAAAAGGGGTCTAGTGATGACTCTAATGAGTAAGGAAGATATCTTTAAATGAGTCAAGTTTTTCCAAAGGATTGAAAGCATAGAAGATGATTACAAAGTAACAAAGGTATACAGGCATAATAAATAAATGTAGTACTTTTATGTAAAGACAAAAACGCTCAGGATGGGCACTGCATGGCTCCAGAGGCCAAGCAGCTCTATTTTGAGGAGAGTTCTGAACCACAGAAAAAACGTTAGCACATAAAAAGTAAAAGATATAGAACCATTGTATGGGATTTTAGTTGTTTATTTTAGTTGCCATTTCCACTTTTAATGTGAGAATGTGATATAATGAGATGAGTGTTTTCATATTATTCTGGACCAATCTATGAATAGCTGCCCCTTTGACCAGTGGGTGAGTCTATTTACTCTGATTTTAGGAAGCTGAGAAGGACTTGAAGATTGATTAGTTCATAAATTATATGCCATTAACTTATGAGCAGGATGTGGCTCAAATATTGTTTTAAATTTTTGAGCCAATATTTTAAAATTGAGAGGATGTACCATGAAAACAACACAGTTCATACCAGGGATTCTTCTTAGTCAGAATAGGCACTGCTACCGCTGGAAACAAATAAACATGGGCACTTCAGTAATTCAACTCCGTAATACTCAGGTAAAATCAAGTGTAAAGAAGACATCTGCCTTCAGTTGGTAACTATGGCTTCCAGGGTTTGGTGGGAAGAAAAGAGAAATTAAGAGAAGATTCTAGCCTTTAGTTGTGTACTTTAGAAGCCAACATTTGCACTTCTACTCATAGTCCAGTGACAAGACCAGTCACACGGCTCCACTCTAACTGCAAGGGAGACTGGGACAGCTAGGTTGAAAAGTACACTACTGGAAAGAAAGAAGTCAGCCATAGTAAAAAACAAAACTTGTATTGAAGGAGACATAAATTCAACTAATAGAAAGAATTGGAGCCAATGAAAACACAGTCACCTCTACTTTTGGTAGTTAGAAATGTGAAACTGGCCCTTGGATGTGAAGCCAAGCCAGAGAAAGATCTGAGGGTAAGAAGTTTACAGAAGTAAAGGAAATGTGCACATGAGCATGAGAGATGGAAAAAATCAAATTTTTCCATAAAAGTTGGATTTGAGAGCAGGAAGTTGTTTTGATGACTGTGAGAGTAAATTTGCTATACATATATATTTTGACTAAGACAGAATTCATTTCATTTTCTACAAGAAGACTCTGGATATCTAATGTTTATAATATGTGGACACATAATAGGGGCACAGTAGAGAGATTTAGGCACCTGCATGACAAAAGAACCGCAGAGGTCGCCAGAGGTAATTCCTGAAATGAAGTGCCATCAACTGACATAACCACGCTATTGTAACTGCAGACATCCTACAACTGGAGCCATCTTTACAATGCTTACTGCATTTACAACATTGTGTCACTAAGAAGGTACCTCACCTTTTAGTGGGATGTTTTCATGGACGCTTCTTCATCTCATTGATAAGGAATGGATTCCTGCCTTGGGGTTATGGGCACAGATAAACACATAACACCTGACACTGGACAGACTAGATCAACAGAAATTTATTAGTCACAGATATCACAGCGAAGGGGAGGAGGACAGCTTGTACCATATAGAGTCACATCAGGTTGCAATCAGTAATAGTGTTAACACACAAAGGAAGGAGAGGTAGCTTTTGTAGCATCCAGAAGTCAGAGGGACTCCTGCTCTCACTGCAAGTAATTGATGTTTAAAGTACTATGTAGGTTGGCAAGGAACTGACCCTGCCTCGCAGGGACAAGTAGCAACTATGTCTGGTCCCCATGAAAAGGAAGCTGATTTGGCTCAAATATTTCATTCCCAAGTACACAGCAAGAACAAGAGCATGCAAGTAAGCCATTTGAGGCACTTCCAGATGCCAAGAAATATGTATTACTGGGCCTTAATTTTAGACTTTATTCCACAGGAAAGAACCAGAATATTGACAGGGAAATAAAAACAAATTATAGGCAAATAGTAATAGTGCCCAAAAAGGAAAAGAGCATGCAATCACAAAATAATTGTTCAAAAAATTTGGTAATGAAAGATAAAAAAATAAAATAAAATAAAGGAGGCGATGGCAGAAAAAATCAACTTGGGGAAGAAGGTCTTCCTCCCACTTGTGATAGAAATAAAAGCAGCATATTTTTCCTTGCTTTGCTTACTCTGTGTCAGGAATCTCGCAACATGCTATGAGTTAGTACATTTAAACTAACTATAAAACTGTGAGGTGGCCAACACTTGGCAAAAAAACAGATTCTCAAAGGGTTTCATGTAATTACTAAGAGAAACAGACCCTGACACAGGTATTTGCATCTAGCAATGGCAAAATGAGCAGTGTACCGGCTGGGCAGAGGAAGAAACTCAATTGAATACAGTCTCAACAAGGACTAGGTGATCTCATAGAAAGTGAAGGAACTGCACTGCCCCTTCAGATTTGCCCAAATCAAGAAAAGAGGAAACCCTTGTATCAACAAATTACTGAATTGCAAACAGGTTGCCCCAAGGAGGAAATATAACCTTGGGAAAAGCAGATCCTGCAGCTAAGGGTGATTTCCAGGGAGGGACTCAAAGTTTCCAGTCACTGACATTTTCATTAACTGGGAGAAATGGTACTGCAGCCCTGAAGGAGAGGCCCTGTGCTGCTCCACAGAACTCACTGCAAGGGACATGCTAACTCACCCACGGTCACACAGCTAGTAATTTTGGACATGTGCTCACACCTAAGCCTACCTAATCCCAAAGCCTTAAAATTCTCAAGTTACTCTACTGCCGTGGAGGAGTAGGACAGAAATGTCCTCCAGGAAATGCAATGGTTGAGTGAATCTGCTTGAATGGTCAACGCATAAGCTCCATTCAAATTCATTCTGAGCAGCATGAACTTAGCATCATGTCACATCTTGGGACATGGTCACTTGTGGTTTCTGTTCCTTTCATCATTGTTTACTTCCTCTAACATATGATCCTTATTATTCTAAGGACTTACCCTGGCACTTATTTGAATGATGATTTTGATGATCTACTTCCCATAATAGTCCTTCAACTGTACTTACTTACTTCATATGGTGTTTTCTTGCACCATAAAATACATGTATGCATCAAATTCATGTTTGTTGGTACACAACACCTTAATCTCAGAACTCTGGGAGGCTGAGGTAGTAGGATCACAAGTTCAAGACACATGTGGATCTGACAGGCTAATCCTCAGTTTAAAAAAATAGGTACTAATTGTTCTGATCCATAATACAATAGATATAAAGTGCGCATGCATGTATGTGTGTGTGTGTGTGAGAGAGAGAGAGTAACTGTGCACTCTTAGTGAAATAAGTAAAAAAATAAATAAATCACTGCATTTAAACAATGGAGCAAGTTGCCTGGATTGAGCGAGTTGGGTTGCCCAATTGGTTGTAGAGAAGCAATTTAACTCTCCTGCTGTTATCCTGACCTAGGGCCAACCTGGAGGAGGCAGGAAGAAAATCCTATTCAACTCTAGGTCTTCCTCACCCCAAAAATGAGAAATCTTTTCCTCCTCAGCAGTGCAGATGCAAGCTTGAAAAGCTTTAGAACAATCTCTCCAGCTACTTTCAGAACTATGTGTGAGCTCTACAATCTCCTGTGGCTAATTATCTTAGCACTTTGTACTTACAGAAGCCTTCACCTTCGGTTCCGTACCCACAGCCCACTTTTGCAGATTATGTAACAAAGAAACAGGAATGTCAGTTGGCTTTTCAAGATCAGGAAAACAGATCAAGGGGTTAGATACACAACTTTCTCATTTCCAGAAACTCAGCTTCTACTGCTAGGCTCAATCTGTCTAGAAATACTCCGTTTACACTCAAAGGCAATGGCAATGCCTCTCTTGTATACAGCACCATTTACAACACTGTCATTTTTTTTGTCTATCAATTTCTCTGTGAATTTATTATAGTAGCAGTTTAATTTACGCTACTCTCTTGATTCTGGTTATTGAATTCACCCATCATGTTAATGAAAGGTTCTTGCCCTGGTATAAATTACTGTACAATTATGGCGATGGTCTAACATGGCAGAAGGGCAAAGCAGGAATGCTTACCCCCGATGACCACTCCCTCTTTTTTCCCTTTCAGCCCAAATTGTTACTTTCCTGTTCGCATGCAAAGAAAATTCCAATCAGTTCCTCGCACATCATCAATGCCCGCTCCATGTGCCACATCCAATCAGAGGTCATATAACCCTCTGCCTCCCTGTATCCAGTTGGAGGAGAAGGCCAAACCCCCACGGGTTGTGGGCTCCTCTCAGTGTCCTCAAATAAAAAGGCCACTTTCACCTTCTTTTTCCTTCTGCTTCCCTATTGTGCCAGAAAACTCTAATAGTTAAATGTACTCATAAACAAATTCCAAACCTGCAACAGGCCCAAAAGGCAAATCCTGATCCTTATAA
Source organism: Dasyprocta punctata (assembly GCA_004363535.1). Lineage (NCBI taxonomy): Eukaryota > Metazoa > Chordata > Mammalia > Rodentia > Dasyproctidae > Dasyprocta > Dasyprocta punctata. Next base: position 7,439 of record RJWM01049726.1, read on the forward strand.
ATTGTCCAGGAAATGAGACTTTGGGAGGTACCTTGTCAGCTAACCTCTGAAAACACTCTTGTCAGTGGCTGATGTAGCACATAAAACTGTCTAAACCACAAGTTACAAAGATATTAGATTACAAGTCATTGTTAAATGGGCTCTGAGTGATAATACATCAAATGAGTCTTCCTTAAAGCAGCCTGGGAAGGATCAAGTTCCAGTGACAATCAAGAAAGTGTAGTTTTGATCCGTCAGAAAACATTAAGTTGATTATCAGCCCAGTTCAAATGAACATAAATCATGATGTGATTAAGGTTTCTTTACTCAGAACAGTAGTCTCCCCTCATCCACCAAGAACTACTCTAAAGTATTTACATGCATTGAATTTGTTTCCATCTGCATGGTTTCAGTTAGTCACCCAGGTGAGCTTACTGAAAATATCACATGGAAAAAATTCTAGAAAAAACAATTCATAATTGTTAAATTTCACATCATGCTGAGTAGCAGGATGAAATCAACTGGCACCCTGCTCCTACTCACCCAGGTTGTGAATCATCACTGATTATATACACTTCCTGCTGTTAGTCACTTAATAGCATCTTGACCATTGTATATCACAGTATTTGTGTTCAAGGAACCTTTATTTTACTTAATAGTGGCCCTAAAGGGCAATAGAATGATGCTGAAAATTCATATGTGCCAAAGAAAAGCTGTAAAGTGATGCCGTTAAATGAAAAGATAAAAGTTGTCTTTTCAATCAGGTAAGAAAAATATGTAAGGTGAGGTTGCTAAAATCTACTATAGTAATAAATTTATCCATGAAATTGTGAAGAGGGAAAAGGAGAAACTTGGATGAATTTGCTGTCACATCCCAAACCACAAATGTTATGGTCACAGGATATGATAAGTGCTCAGACAAAATGGAAAACGCTTTCAGTTTGCAAGTAGAGGATAGGAGTAGCAAACATCTCATGGATGACAACACTTGGCCTCAGAAAGCTCTGAGCCTATGAATAGTCTTTAGCAAAGAATCCCTTGGAAGGAGTGACAGCAAGCCACTACTTCAAATAGGGGCTTGTTACCCAGGCCCAGGTATAATTTTGAAGTAAAAAAATAGAAAAATGATTACATGGAGGCTAAATCTGCCAATGATCACCAACAGAGTTGAGTTATATCAGTTAAGGAGAAAGGATGCCATGCAAGGCAGGACTTCAATTGCAAGGAAACCAGGTTCTTCTGGAGTAAGATGGACTTTTTCATAAACATGCAAAAGATGCACAAGGGGAAAAATTATGAAAAGATAGATTGACTCTGGTACTCAGTGACCAGAGTTATGGATAGATTAACACTAGTGCTAACACTATATGGTATAGGATAAAACCAGGCAAAATGTATGGAGCAAAAACCCCACATAATATGAAAAACAAAAGCAAAAATTATACCCATATTTCTGGCAGCATAATTAGACACCATGAATACCATCTTTGTTATAGAATGGTTACACCAATTCTTCCTCAAAAATGAATAAAAATGTTTAGAGAAAGGGTTGGAATTTAAGCCTACTAACAATAGACATTGTATCTAACTATCCTAAAGCTGTTTGCTATGAAAATGACAACATTGAGTTGGTATATTTACTTCCAAATACAAACTCATTATCTCAGCCCCTTGATAGGGAATTATTTGGTTTCAAGGTGGCATACACCTGCCTAGTATTTGAGAGCATTCTGTTAAGAATTGTTAAAAATCCTAATCTGAACATAATGCAGTTCTAAAATCCAGTCACTATCGCTGAGGCTATAGCATTCATCAAAGCTGCAATGGATGAATTAACTTGTAGATCTCTGCTGGAAGGATTACAGAGAGAAGTCATCAATGACTTCAAAGGCTTTAGAGATTGGTAGGCAAGTCAGAAAAGTAATTCATGAAGCAAGGCAAGTTGGTGGAAAATAGATTTGCTGGCATGTTTGATGAAAAAAATGGAAGAACATAATAAAGACCATCAAGAAATATTAACAAATGAAGACTAGGAAGAACTCATTGAGTCATTTACAGAGGAAAAAATATGCAGAATAAACTGCATCAGAGCTCATAATGTGGGCATTGCTAAATTTTGCCAATGTAGTTCAAATGGCACAGGCCTGACAAGACAAAATTTTGGAATACACCCCTCAGTTGGAGTGTACCATAAAAGCCACTTCATCAATGAAGGATTACAGCTTTTACAGCAACATTTCATGAGTTAAAAAGAAGGACAACAACTTCTGATTACAATGTTCTTCCAAAACATTTCAGAAAAAAAGTGGTCAACTCTCAAAGAGTCCCAACTATGGACACCATCTCCTCTGAGCAACAATCATGATAGCACCATGGCTCAGTGATGATCCCCGCTCTGATATAGCAAAGGGTCAACAGTAAGCTAATTCTGTATCACAATGCCTAGGTCATTTACCTACCTTCATTTCCTCACATAGCATATCACCTCATATCATCACAAGAATGCTGTGCATAGTACAAGAAGATATTTTGACAGACCACATTCATATAACTGTTATAACACATTTCTATAAATTTTGTACTTCGACTTTGCTTACTGTTAATTTCTCAATGTGCATAATTTTTGAATTAAACTTTACCATAGGTTTATAAGTACAAGAAAAACATAGTTTTTCATAGGTTTTAAGCATCTAGTGAGGATCCTGAAACATTTCCCAGCAGATAAGGGATAGCAACTACTATCACCCCATATTTTTTGCAGGGGGTGGCAATAAATCTGTAACAGATCTACTTCAGTGGCAAGCAGTTTTCACAGTAATTGACAGCTACTCTAATCAAGTATTCAGAAACACTTATGGAGCTTCACTTCTGACAGTGGTCTTCAAGTTAATCATCCTGCCTTTTGCATATGCTCTGCACTTTCCCAATGCAAAGACATAAGGCTAAGTGATTGCTATTTCTACAATTATTTAATCTTAAGTAACAGTCTTCATTTTCTTTTCCAATTCTTTTATGCTCTCACTTTATTAGGTATGTTCCCCTGGGACAGCAGAAAGTTGGTCATGTTCTCAGAAACTCAGCTTCTTACAGAAAGATTATAAACATGTACCCTTGAATTCTGAGAGATTGCTTTGACGTTTTCTATGAAATCTTGACAAGGTCAGTGGGGATCCTGTCTAGGCAGTGTGCCTTTGCCTGTACTCCTGTTTGGTCTGGGTTAAGTGGCAAGTCTTGAATGGCTCCATTGCCATTCTTACAGTTGCCATTCAATTCCAACAGCTAGCTAGCATCAAGATGTCTGCCCTTTACTGGTTTAGGATACATCTTCTTTCCTTTTGGGGAATGCAACTTTTAGTTTTAAAACAAATCTAACAAGGCAGTCCAGTTTTCTGACTAATTTGTAGTGACTAATACCCCAGAGAAAGTTACTCTTGAGATAGCCAAGCACAAAATTGGTGTTCCACACTGACCAGGCTGAGAGTTATAAGCTCATCTTTTATATCCACTGTTGGGAAGAATGGAAGAGCATAGATTGAAAAGATAATAAAAACACTTTGGGCACAATGAGATGAAAGTTAAAGATTTGCAAGCAGAAACAAAG
>RJWM01049727.1:0-11029 GCA_004363535.1 Dasyprocta punctata
ATGAACATAGATGCAAAAATCCTCAATAAAATACTGGCAAATAGAATGCAGCAAGTCATCAGGAACATTAGACACTATGATCAAGTTGGATTTATCCCAGGAATGCAGGGATGGATCAACATATGCAAATCAATAAATGTAATGCACCATATCAGCAGGGCCAAGGACAAGAATCACATGATCATCTCAATAGATGCAGAAAAAGTTTTTGACAAAATCCAACACCCATTCATGATAAAAGCCCTACAGAAAATCGGAATAGATGGTCTCTACCCTAACCTAATAAAAGCCATATATCATAAACCAAAAGCCAGCATCTTACTAAATGGAGAAAAACTGGAAACTTTCAACCTAAAATCAGGAACAGGACAAGGATATCCATTATCACCACTCCTATTTTATACAGCTCTGGAAATATTAGCCAGAGCAATTAGACAAGAGAAAGAAATAAAAGGAATAAGGATAGGAAGGGAACAAGTTAAATTATCATTATCTGCAGATGATATGATACTTTCCATAGAAGACCCCAAAAACTCCACTGAAAGGCTTCTAGATGTAATGACCAAAATCAGTAATGTTGCTGGATGCAAGGTCAATACTCAAAAATCAATAGCATTCCTGTACACAAAAAACAAAGTCACTGAGAGAGAAATAAGGGAAGCCATGCCCTTCACTATAGCATCCAAAAAATTAAAATACTTAGGGATCAATCTAACAAATGAAGTAAAAGATCTATACAGTGAAAATTACATTACTCTGAAAAGGGAAATGGAAGAGAATTTCAGAAAATGGAAAGATATTCCCTGTTCATGGATAGGAAGGACAAACATCATATAAATGGCCATTCTCCCTAAATTGTTATACAGATTCAATGCAATCCCAATCAAAATACCACCTGCCTACCTCACAGAGCTAGAGAAAGCATTCCTGAAATTTATCTGGAACCAGAAAAGACCTAGAATAGCAAAGGCAATTCTGGGCAATAAAGGGAAGACAGGAGGCATCACAATCCTTGATTTGAAACTATACTACAAAGCTACTGTGATAAAATCAGCATGGTACTGGAATCAAAATAGACCTGAAGATCAATGGAATAGATTAGAAGATACAGCCACAACTACAAACACACTCAGCCACCTCATCTTTGACAAAGGGGCCAAACATGTACATTGGAAGAAAGTCTCTTTAATAATTGCTGGAAAAACTGGCTTTCCATATGCTAAAAACTAAAACTAGATCCATGTCTATCACCATGCACTAAAGTAAAGTCAAAATGTATCAAAGATCTGAATATTTAAACAGAGACACTAAATTGGCTGGAAGACAAAGTAAGTAAAAATCTTGACGACATATGAGTAGGCAGAGAGTTCATGAACAAAAATCAAACTGCACAGGAAATATTTCCCAGAATTGACAACAGGGATCTCATCTTATTAAAAAGTTTTTGCATGTCAAAGAAAATCTCCAACAGAGTGAAAAGAAAACCCACAAACTGGGAAAATATCTTAGTCAACTGTCCATCAGACAAAGGACTTCTATCTAAAACATATAAGGAATTTTTTTTAAAAAAGCAGGCCCCTAAAATTCAAGGAACCAATACAAAAATGGGCATTTGAGATGAATACACACTTCTCACAGGAAGAAATACAAATGACAAACAAATATATGAAAAAATGTACAACGTCAATGGTCATTTGGGAAATGCAAATTAAAACAACACTAAGATTCCATCTCACTCCAGAAAGAAATGGCCAAGATCAAGAAATCAAAGAATAACAAATGCTGCAGGGACTGTGAGGAAAATGGAACTCTTCTCCACTGTTGGTGGGAGTGTAGACTGGTGCAACCACTGTGGAAATCAGTGTGGAGATTTCCTCAGAAGCTAGGATTAGAGATCCCATTTGACCCAGCTATCCCACTTCTGGACATTTTCCCAGAAGAATTGAAAGCATCATACCACAGTGATATTTGTGCACCCATGTTTATAACAACACAATTTATAAGAGCCAAATCTTTGAAACAACCCGAGTGCCCATCAATCAAGAAATGGATAAAAAAGATATGGTATTTTTATACAATGGAGTACTACTCAGCTATCAAGAAAAATTGCATCAAGACTTTTATAAGTAAATGGACATGACTTGAGACCATACTCATAAGTGAAATAAATCAAACTCACATGGGTAAGTACTGTATTGTCTCCCTAGTGTAAGAAACTGAAACAGTATATATGATCCAAAATCTACAATAAATACTGTGTATGAGTAAGAAACTGCTCAAAGAGCATAAGTAACTGGGAAATAGGAAAGGAGGAAAGAAGGAAGGGAAAAGGAAAAAGACATACATTTGTATATATGTATACATAAGATAGCTAAAATGACTATACTACTAAATGTATTAGTTATTGAAAAAGAGCAGTTAATACTCATATGATTAGATCAATTTTGCATGTCTATATCTGTTAATCTAAACAACCCTTTTGAAGGTAATGATATGCAATACTGCAACCATTGTCAAGTTCCTATCATCTTGTTTTGTAAAGCTATAATGTTACTGTTTTGGATTTGTTGTTGTCGTTTGTCTCTTTTGCTTTTTGGCTTTCTTTTCTGTGTCTTTTCTCTTAAATAAGAAAATAAAAATAAATAAATAAATTTTTAAAAAGCATAAAGCAAATGCATCCACATACTTCATAAGGATAAACGTCAGGGGTTGACATTCTAAATAGATCTCTATCACCCTGAAAAGCCAGAAGGAGCCACTAACCCAACCCCCTACAGACAGAGCCACTGCTCTGTATGCATGCCTGCTTGCTATGTGACTTGCTTCCCCATTTTTCCCTGATTTAATCAATTTTACCTGAACAATTATACTCATAATCTTATTGGTTGGCCATAGTTCTGTCCCACTTCATACCCACCTTGTGAGTTTCCATTTTTCCCCACCTTAGGCCTTTCTTACTTTATGGTTTTGCTCTATAAAAGTCCCTGGAAAAGGAGAAAAGGCAGCACCTCCTGAGAATTAGCCATGTTGGGACTGGGTTGACCCAACAAGAAGCAAACTAGCCAGCTTTTCTGGTAAGCCACGCAAGGTGAGTGGGTTCAAGGAAGAGGAAAGTTAGCATCTCCTGTGCACCTACCTGCATGCAGACTAAAAATCACACACACACACACACACACACACACACACACACACCTGTAAGTAACCTGCTGGTTTGGAGGACAGGCTGAGTTGATAGCAACTAAGGTACATAAAGCAACTAAATGCTTGTATTGTTTGGTTGATTTTGCAGGCTTGGGGCTGGCAGTCTGAACATCTCTTGGGAAGATGACAGTATGCAATGTAGAAAATATGGGAGATTCCCTTCCATCTTGTCTTTGAAATATGATATTGTTCTCACTGTTTTGCTTTGTTCTGATTAGTTGTTTTGCTTTTTCAATATTCTGTTTTGATTTGTTTTATTCTGTTTTGGTTTTGGTTTGATTTTGCTATACCTGATGGAATGGACAACTATTGTGAAGATAACAAGATACACTATGGTAGTTATTGTTGTTTTCCTAGTATCATGCTTTGAAGTTCTGTATAAATTTTGCTGCTTTGTTTTGATTGACTTTGTTCTGTTTTGTTTTGTTGGATTTTAATATCTTTAAAATAAAAAAATTAGACAGTTCCTAGAAAAGACAGGGTCTTTGGCAACCCACTCAGGACCCCTTCTGTCTCTGTCTTGGACAGAAACTTTCTTTCTCTCAATAAATATATTCTGTTCTTAACCTCCATTGTTCCTAAAATTCATTCATTGATTTCAGAGAACACGAACTTGTACCAGATATCTACTAGTTTGGGATTTTCTTTCCTTTATATCATTTAGAGGTCTTGCACCAAGATCATTGGACAGTGATAAGAGTTTGCTTTTGTTTCATAAACTCTGGACTGGGACTCATTTAGGTAACAAATTTTTATTCTTAAATTTTCTTATGTCTTTGCCCATTGCTTATGCTTTGTTTGCTATAGTTTTGTTAAAATGATGATTTATCTAAGTTAAAACATGGGAAGGTTATGAAGCTTTGTTCTTGTACATGTTGCATTTAAACTGGTTACTAAATTTACTAGTACTTCTTGCTTGACTTTATTTAGACAATAGCACTAGAGAGAGTAACATCAGAATGCCCCAGTAAACTTTAATATAAACTTCTCTAAAATGAGTCTTCTTAAATAAAATCCAGCTCAGACTTAGAAAATATACATGCCTATGAAACATGGGATTCCTTCCACCATTTAAACAGCACCAGGCTGAGGGCCATCCTTAAGACTTGGGGAACAGGTTTCACTGGGACAGGCCAGCTCTGATCCTCCTCCGCATTCTAGAGGAAATGTCAAGCCTGTTCTGCTTCAGTTTCTTCTCTTTGACTTCTAATCTCTCCCCACCACTTTGTACTTTCTGTTTCAGAGGCATGTAAAATTAAAAAGAACTCTAGACTGTTCCAACCTTTTCCTCCTACTAAGTTAAGTCCATAGACAATGAGTGTTTACTAACACTAAAGACGGGGAAGTCATTTTAGATGAGGAACATATACTCCGTCTCTGGGTCAGATGAGACACTAGAATTTTGCCCATCTTGGAGACCACACATAAAAGCCATGTCCCAGCTTAGTCTTCTGGGCAGGTCTCCTTTGGGAAACTAAACATGAGACACAGTGGAAAGAACTGACTTCTGGGTGAAACCAGAAGGAAGTATTTCCAAAAGCAGCACACCTATGAGATCGAAACACATGTAGACTAAGGGAGGCTTTCCAGCATTTCATTTTATATGTATAGAAAATACTTCAATAATAAGTTGTAGGCTTTAAAACATTTTGTGTCAATTTATAAAGTGCTAGGTAATGATCTTGCTCAGCCTTTCGACTATCCCTTATAGAACTTTGATAAACAATGGCTAGTTTGCAATCCAGTAAGTGCTCTTAGAGCAGCTGCCACTCTTAAATCAAAGGACAGATTTCCCCAGCATCTCTTTGGTGAATCCCCATTGAAGCCAATGGCCAATGGAATGTTGACCAGACAGTTGAATTCCTTTCTGGAGAATAAACTCTGGTTATCTGGGCCAATAGAAACTGAGAACAACTGAGGGTTCATGGCTAGGGCTATTCTCTGGTGGACACCCAAAGTTTCATCAGTGTAAACTGGCTCCCAACTATAGAAAAATCTCCACTTATCTATTGTACTTATAGCTCTCTGCTAGTAAACTAAAAATGTTCCCTAAATTTTTCGGGCAATTAGATTACCTCTCCTTTCAAAAATTAGGCTGAAGCAACTTATAACAACAATTTACATTTCAAAGAAACTAGTAGAAAATGATTTTCATTTGTGCCTTACATGTTAACTCACAAAAAAAAGAGAAAGAGATTTTAGTCACCCTTTTCTGTGTGCATAAAAGACTAATGTGCCTTTACTAACATATAAAATGTGATTACTAAGTGATAATTTATAAGTTCAACTTGTGAGCTTTAAAGATACAAAAATTTAAATAAAGCATAGTCATGTTTCACTGCTTAGGTAATTAGATAAAGAACACAAATGCCTTGGAGACTTTGCACTAGGGCTCAGGGCAGAGCTCCTCAAGTCTATTTGCCTTTATCTATCTCTGGAGGGAATCACCTTCACAGCACAGCCAGAGAAGTGCTCTAACTACTCACATAGGCTGTCTTCCAATAAATAAAAAGCAACAGTTTATTATAAAGTTAAAGTTACACTTTCATCTTTAAACATTCCTGTCACAATTAGGCTTATGGGAACAAAGTTTACAAGCTACCTGGAATGATGAAATTACGTGCCAGTTTGAGGGTGGATAGGCTGGCTGAATTTTGTCTTCTACTCTCTCCAGGTGACATCCACCTGCTCTGGAGTGAAATCGACCTGAGGGATGCCTTGAGGACATTATCAAATAAAAATAAGGAAGGGATGCCCAATTATTTCTTTTTGCATAGATAGGTGGCTCAATGTCAAATTCTCATGCTCTTTTGGAATACATTTTTAAGCACTGAAAGATGTTCAACCCTTATGAATTGCTTTTTACATTGAAGATATGAGTAACTCAATGCCAAAGTCCCTTACTCCTTTGGAACACATTCTTAAACACTGGAAGGTGTTCAACCCTTACATGTTGAAAAAGAGCCATTTGATATTTCTTTGCACGTGTACATGGCCTACCTACCCCTTCGAGCCAAAATGAAATACAGAGGGAAGCATTAATTATGATGATCTTTTACAACTAAAGTCATAGTGTAACAAAAAGGAAAAATGGTCAGAATTGCTTTATGTTCAAACTTTCTTTACATTAAAAGATAATTCTTATTTATGCTCAAGATAAAATTATAATCCTTATGAGATAACTCCCATTCATAGGTCTCATTCTCTCAGTGACTTAAAACAAATCAAGTTAGAACTAGGAAAACTTTTCAGATGGCCCTGAAAAGTACATTGATGTCTTTAGAGGATTTACTCAGACTTATAAGCTAGGCTGGGAAGATGTAAAGTTAATCTTAAATCAAACATTGGCTTCTAATGAGAGACAAGCAGCATTCCAAGCTGCTATTGCATTTGGAGATGAATATCATACTGCTAATTTTAGACAACCAGAAGATCGACAGCCAGGGGAACCACCTGTTCCTACTGAAGCACAATCAGTTCCCCCCCAAGACCCCGACTGGCCTGACAGTGAGACAGGAGAACAGAGCAGGAGACACCTTCAAATGCGCTTCCTTGAAGATCTAAGAACAAAAACCAAGCCTTGTGATAATTTTAAACTATCTGCTGTTTTTCAGGAAAAAGGTGAAAACCCCTCTGACTTGTTAGCTCATTTAGTAGAGGTACTGATGAAACACACGCCCATAGATCCTGTTTAAATAGAAGGACAGGTTTTGCTTAAAGACTTGTTTATTACCCAGTCAATCCCAGATATTAGAAAAAAGTTACAAAAGTTGGTCTTTGCTCCAGATATTCACTTGATACTTTAATAAAAACTGCCTCATTATTCTGTAATTCTACCTGAGAGAAAGCCAAAGAGAGAAAGCAGAGAGACCAGAAAGTAGCTTCCCTTGTTTTGGCCTTAAGAAAACAGACCTTATGTCTGATTCTTGGGGTTCCAAAAAGAGCTCAAGGACTAAACAGACCTACTATCACTGCCACAAGCCACCTTAAGTGGAACTGCCTTAAGGGGTCCCCAAGCCATACCCTGACTGCAAAGTCTGCCACTGGAGGGGAGACTGCACACTGAGGCAGAGGCCCCAGAGCTCAGATTCCTCTCCCCAGGTGGTCTAAAAGACTAAAAGTCCTTGGGGCACTCCATCTCCTCCCTCTGGCCAGACTGTCATCTTTACCTGTCATCTCTGTGGAGAACCTCTGAGCAATCATGACTGGGAGACAATTTGAGTGACTCCCCTTGAATGCAGAACAATTGCTGTGACTTTGACTATATCGAGACTTATCTCCATATACTGATATGTACAGACCTGACTATGGTATTTCCTTCTCTCTTCAATTGGCTCTAAGCATTGCAAATAAGGCTAACCAGGTACTGGTATGTAATCTCTAAAGCCATCAGAGAGTCTCCTGTTCCCTCACATACTGATCTCTGTAAAATATATGAGCACAGTGGGATGGTAGAGCCAGTCAGCTCCAGGAATGTCAACTGGGTATGAGCCTCAAGAAAGAGGCTATGAGTCCCCAGGGCACAAAAGTTTACATACCAGAAACTGAAACAAAAGCCTCCAAAAACAACACAGTTGCTACCTTAATTTGAGTTATGCAAATTGATCCTTCTGCATGTCATTATCTCTACATTTTGCAAAGATGCTCTTCTCCATACCTGGCTGGCCAGCTCAAGTTACTCACATAGTTCCCGCCATCCTCACTGTCACTCATCCTCAAGCCGCCCTCTTCTTCACAAGATAATAAATTCTGGGAGAGTCCTAGGATCAGGTCCTTTGTCTACACATCTTCATGAGGATTGGACTCAGGACCCCTTGGCTGCCCTTGAATATGTCTCAGTGTCTTTACTCTCTCCGTGGTTTGCATTGGAGATGGTAGGTTGGAATTAACTTGCCGGGATTCCAATAATGTCTAAACGGGATTATAAATATAACCTCTTGGATTGTGAGGAAGACTGAAAAAGGGATTACAATACTTGGATTACCGTACTCAATATTTGGGATTACAATAATGGCAAGAGGTAAAAACCAGCCTATTGCTGGACAGTGGCACAGGACACTTCGTCCTTATCAACTCTGGCCTTCCTTCTAGGCATCATACCTCAATAAACAGTCACCAAAATATACCTTGCTTATGCTGTAATTGGAGTAAATTTCTCTTCACTGATTCCTTTTAGTTATGCCTAAAAGCCCAGTTCCCTTCCCAGAGAGGTTTTATCCTGTCTAAATACTGTAATATTCATACAGGTTGCCAACTAATCAAAATGATGCTAGGACCAGTTTTTACAAATGCAGTACATATTGGTGTATATTTGTAAAAACTTAGGAGTTTTTCATTTGTCAAAATAATGTATTAATCTGGTTCTCATACCTTATCAAAATTTAGATATAATTATAACTAAAGCTACAAGGACTTACGACAAAATGTCAAACTCTATCATTAAAGAAGCCTAAGGGCCAGTGGGTTACAATTATCATCCCTTAGAAACAGTTTCTAAACTTACCTGTCAGCGCTGACCCTCATGCTTTGAATATGCATACTTTAGTTAAAATTTGTTCTTGCCTAGAAGATGCCAAACCCCAAGTAATCATACAGATAAAACCAACAACAAATATGCTAGATTCCTTTTACTGGGATCCATCAGATCTTGTCCAGAGAAAAGGTTGTATGACATATATCAAGGACTTAACTAACTATTCTCAACAGGCCTTAAATGCCACCACAGCTGGTCTCTCTCTCTTAAATGAAGAAATAAAATTAATGACACAGGCCGTCCTCCAATATTGGATGGCATTAGACATTCTAACAGCAGCATAGGGGAGTAACTGTAATTGTAAAAACTAAATGTTGTGTGTACTTTCCTGATCTTTCTACTAATATCTCAATAACTATTCAAGGTATTAGACTACAAATCAATGACATGTCAGACAAAAATTCCATGGACCTTATCCTTATCCTCATTATGGGAAGCCATTACTGGCTCCTCTTGGTGGAAATCTTTGTTAAATATACTCATCATTATATTAATAATTCTATTATTTGACCCCAGTATGCTTAATTGTTTCTTTGCCTTTGTCTCCCCCAGACTTAAAACTGTATGCCTACCAAAGATAAAAACTCCTGGTGTCTGTTGAGGGCCTTTAGATAGACCTTCTTTAGAGTATCACTGACTGCCAATCGACAACTACAACACACTTCATCCTGAAGAAGCCATCACCCATTACTCTTCAACAGCAATTCAGTTACTTCTTCAGAGGGGGAATTGTTACAGGCAACTGGGTTAGATAAAAATATTATAGGCAGTCAGATAGAGCTAGGCCCTCGAATGAGCCAGTGCAAAAAACCAAATGCCTTGTAACTGTTGGGGAGACAGACACCTCCACTGTGGGCCAGGCCTCAAGATAAAAGAAAAAACAAATGCATCCACATACTTCATAAGGATAAACATCAGGGATTGATATTCTAAATAGGTCTTTATCACCCTGAGAAAGCCAGAAGGAGCCACTAACCCAACCCCCTACAGATAGAGCCACTGCTCTATATGCATACCTGCTTGCTGTGTGACTTGCTTCCCCATTTGTCCCCGATTTAATCAATTTTACCTGAGCAATTATACTCATAATCTTATTGGTTGGCCATAGTTCTGTCCCACTTCATGCCCACCTTGTGAGTTTCCATTCTTCCCCACCTTAGACCTGTCTCACTTTATGGTTTTGCCCTATAAAATTCCCTAGAAAAGACAGTCTTTGGCAACCCACTCAGGACCCTTTGTGTCTCCGTCTTGGACAGAAGCTTTCTTTCTCTCAATAAATATATTCTGCTCCTAACCTCCTTTACTCCTAAAGTTTATTCTTCAGTTTTAGAGAACACAACCTCGTACCAAACATCTAGTAGGTTGTGAGTTTCTTTCCCCTATATCACTATGACAAAATTCAAATGTTTCTACAAGGATTAACACTTAAACAGAAAAGCAATGCTTTTCTTCCAAGTTTTGTTCAGTGTATTTTAGTGCATGGGGACACTGCATCCATTTGATGAGTTTATCTGTAAGCAGGTACAACGGCTATGGATGAAAGGGACACTGTGTGTGCTCATTAATCATTAGCCACTGCCAGGACGGCCCCAGTTTTGAAACTGTCTGGCCTCCTGGGTGCACTCAGCCTTGAGGAAAAACTGCAGACACACTTTTCCTGGAAATGGGTGCCTCAGCCTGGAAACATTGCAGAGAGTGAAAAGAACAACCAAGAACCACAGGCCACTGTCACAGAAAACAGTGGCTGGTGGCTCATGCCTGTCACCAAGCCAGGTTCTGACTCACCCAGGGGTACCCTATGTCAGAGGACCGAGTCACTTTCACATCAGCTGGCTCCTCCCCTTCCACAGCTGAAGGTCTGCCCACCAGCTGCCATCCTGAAGATCCTGTTCTTCTGCAGCCTCCACGTCTACTTGTGTAAATGCAGGTTCACACATGTGCACCCACTTGCTTTCCAACGACTAAAATCTTCCTCGCCTCATCCCCTTGCAGCCCTCATCGCCTGGAAGAAAATGTGATTTTAGCTAAGAGGCAAAGCTTAGTCTCAAACTTGCTACTTAAAGGCAAAGGATTTGAGGCGGATTCTGGGGGAGGCTAAAGCACGTTAGTAAAAGCTTACACAGAAGGAGATGTGAGTAGTTTTGGAATTGTTTCCTTTATCTAGCTGTGGGGAAATCTTTTCACGTAAATGATCTCCAAGCCTCTTAAAAGCATCGCTTAGCAAAGTGGTGAGGGTTAGCAGCCCTGCCTCTTCCTCTCTCTCATTCCTCTCTTCCCTTCCCTTCCCTTCCCTTC
>RJWM01049728.1:0-11011 GCA_004363535.1 Dasyprocta punctata
AAAAAAAACTGTTTTTATAGTTTTTAATCAAAACATAGACTAAATTTTATATTATGTTGTATGAACAATTATACATTAATTACATTTTTAACTCTTAGTAATCTTACTTTTTACTGAAGACACAGGAAGAAAGAAAACTTGAGCTGTTTTTACATATATCAACAATTTCTGAAAATACATTTAATAGCTCCAAATGTATTGCCATTTGATAGACTCTAAGAAGATAAGTGTACCTGGATTTCTATTTAACAATTGATGGCCCACATTTTTCATTATAAACATTTTGTTTCATATATATTTACTTAATTTATAATTTGATAGTAATTTTTAGCTTCCTTATGAAAGTTGAGACATCAAACTAGCATAGTTATCATTTTAAGTTGTTTCCTTATTAAAGAATAACATTAAAAGTTAAATTGCTGTACTTGAAACAGGCGTCAACTGAATTTATATAGCTTTATGTTAAATTTCAATAATAAAAATAATCTAAGCACACTTACCAATTTCTAAATAAGAGAAATGAATCCAAGTTATGACAAAATGAAACAAGTTAAGACTATTTGTCTACATGGCCAAACTCTAAGGTTCTTTTCTGCTATTAGTTTTATGTAAACTCTATTGCTGAATGAATTTTAAAATGTCTCCCTTCCATCCTTTTTTCTTTGGTCTAAGAACTAACAGTTGTTTACATTCTAATTAGGATTGACTGAATAACAGAGTTCCAAGTAACCTTGAATAACAAAATTATCTTAGTAAGGGCAGAAAGTGGCAGAAGAGAAGAAAAAAATTGACAGCAAAACGCAAAAACGAAAACAAAACCAAAACCCTTTATGCTGGTTGATCCTGTAATTGCAGTTTGAGAGCTGCTTTAAAACTGTTCACAGGAAATGTTTAGGCATGCTAATGATCTACCCTGTGGAGGATGGCTATAGGCTTCTCCAAAGTGATGTTCATTTGGGTTCCTGAAGTCACATGGCCATGTGGGCCCATTATTTTTATTCTACTGCAGAACCATCTCCCAGTGGAGCCTTTTTTAGGGAGTGGGGGGTGGCTTGGGTGTCAGGTTAGTCATCCCAGATGGGGATGACCAGGTGTTCTTGTTTCCAGTGACTCTCCATGTGACAGAAGGTACATTGATTGGATCCCAGTGGCTGTGTCTGGCAGCTCCTAAACCTTCTATATTGTCATCTAAAGGGGACTGGATTGAGACAGCCAAAAAAAAAACTGGGTGGGTCCTTCTAGTTTTCTCAAATCTAAGACCTCTGTAAATTTGGTGTCCCACAATGAATGGTACTTAGGAGGGGTATAAAACCTAAGAGCAAGCATCTAGGTGAATATTATAATGGTATTCCTCCCATATACTCTAGTTAAGGACCTGACACAACAGGGTAAGGGTAGCCTGTGACATTAAAGGAGGGACCCCACCAAGGGAATCCATTCAAGTTTTCTAACCTGGAAGAAATCTCACAAGTTGCTAGGATGCATCAGTTGTGGTCAGAAGAACAGCAAACAAGGTGTTTCAAAAGGGGGAGGAAGAGATTATAGGTAGAGGAACTGAAACTATAGAGTTGTATTCTATACTGTGTGGTTGATGCCAAGAGCACACAGCCTGGCCAAATTCCAAGAAAGCTCAATAACATCCTTGGAGAAGGAAGTCTAAGACTCTTCCGCAATGGAAACAACAATATGTGGGGAAATCAGATCAGGCTTGTCAGCAGGAATTATGAACCAGGAAAAAGAGGAAGACCTTTTGCAACATAATCAGACAATGCCAGGAAATAGCATAAATCACAATGCAAACTTGGCTACAGAAAACCTAAACAGAAAATTTAAACTTTGGCTGCAGCCAGTTGAGGGAGAGGGTGTACTTGAATTCTTTTCCACCTGGATCCTCTTAAGGGACTCATTCCTCTTCAAACAGGATGTTTTCCTAGATGGCCTTCCCTATTTGGGACTTTTTCTAGAGTGGAAGGAAAGACCCATGAGTTCTGCACAGTTAGTGTTTGAAAACCCCATCAGCTCCCAGGGACAGAATCAGTCATTGACCAAGTGCCACTTGAATCTGCAGCACTAGGGGAATTCCCCAGGGACTCACAGAAGGGAAACTGGAATTCAGGGCAGATAGAGGTTGTGCCCTTTGGTCTTTGAAAACAAAAAGAGGTAAACAGAAAGAGAGAAAGGAAAAGCAGGACTTGGGGGAGAATTGCCTGTGAAATGGGAAAATAAAGCAGGTCAAAGGAAGCTGGAATTCACCTGCTGCAGTGAATTTCTGGAGAAAAGAAATCTGGGGCGGCTGCATAGTTGCTTACATGGGATCAGTGTCCAGGAGTCCTGTCCTGTCGGAGTCACCAAAGATATGATACGAGACAGTGGGATCTTTTGACCTAGCAACAGTAGAAATGGGACTGGACCAAATAGAGCAAGCACAGGCACTCTGGCAGAGGCAAAGATTTACTGAGGGGAGGAGGACTTCTGTCAAATTGGGGCTTCAGCTGTACAGAGTCAACAGTTTAATTGGGCAAGAGAGTGACTAAGCAGCTGCTCCCAGGACAAAGACAGCAGCTGGTTTTTACTGTATCGACATGGGCTAAATTCCAGTAATTTCCATTGGTCAGGGCATTGTTTCAAAGATGTTTATTTTTGGATGGTCATGGTCACCTCATCCTAGAGGTCATGAGATTTTGGAGTAGCTGGTGCTGTTATCCTGTGCAAAACATCCCAGCCTAGTGGGTCTGGATCCTATGATGGGGCCAAAGGATTTCAGGTGCTCAGGTTTTGGTGGCTTCCGAAGAAGCAAAAGGATAAGGGCAGAAAAGAAGGGAGACAGAAGGGAAAAGTAAACATACCAGCTCCAATGGGCAGTGTGTCAAGTTAGTCCTGTATGATAGTTGTCTTGGTTACTTTTCACTCATTGCTGAGACAGAATACCTGATGCCCAAAATTAAGGGAGGAAAGGTTTGTTTCTTACAGTTCTTGGAGGTTTCAGTCCATATTCAGCTGGCTGCAAGGCAGGGTGGCGTGGTGGGGCAGCCATTCATGGTGGCCACAATACAGCAAGATGCAAACTGCCGAGAGAGGGAAGACACACCTTCTTCTCGCCCTTACACTGTGTGTCGGCTCCACTCCTGGGCTGATGTCGCACTTACACCACCAATCCCAGCAGCAGACAACAAGCCAGTCACAAACTCTAGACTCAGCTGCATCCATGCCACAATTACATGAGAGTTGGTGGGGCCATAGAAGTATAACTGTGACAATAGTCTTGGACCAAACATTTGAAAATGATCAATGTGTATATGCAGAGTTGAGTAGAATCTGATCCAACGGTTCAGATAGTGAATGTACAGACACAATATACAAACAGAGATGACAAGATTTTATCTCATTTTAGATACCTACCAGATTTTTATAAGCTCAAAGATCAGTGTTTTCAGCAAAAATGGCCTCTATATCCCTGGAAATTAATGCAGGCAATTGTCATAACCCATATCTCAGAGATATAATTTAGAGCAAAGCTAGTGGAAAATCAGTTGTGTATTGCCCAATAGTGTGACCTCCAAAGTTAGTGATTTTAGGTTGACTAAAGTGGCTAAGAGCCAGTGAAATCAGAAAGCTTATTTAGCTTCCTCCTTGTAAACAATTTCTCATCTCATGCAAACATTCTACTGTTACGTTTTATCAGCATCTCATGACTGATCTTCTGAAATCTGACATTTTACAAAAGGTAATAGTTTAATGAGCCCAGTCATTTATTTTGTCATCCTGGTTTTCTGTTCCTTCCAAGACCCACTCATGTGGTTCCCAACAGTGTTACCAAGACTTATTCCAGTAAGAGAAAGGGGCAGAAACAGTTAAATGTGACATTAGCACATGTTTACTAAGTCTGTGTCACCAAAATAAGGTACATCAAGTCTAAACTTGCCTAAGGTCACAATTATAGTAATACTAACCCAGGACACTGGTAGAGATTGTAACCAAGGGCCGGGCATTTAGCTCAGTGGCATAAGCACCTGCTTTGCAAGCATGAGGTTGTGAGTTACATCCCCAGTATGAGAGAGAGAGACAGAGAGAGACAGAAAGACAGATTGTAACCAAATGCAGTGGGTTTGTTTCATTGTATGCAAAATTGGTAAGTACAACTAGGAGATGAAAGATTGAAGAAAGGTTTATTACTTCCAGCAGGTAGGGAGTACACTAGAGATAATCCTCAAAGCACTTCCTTCCGAGACAAAGAAAGCAAGGCCTTTTATTAGAGAAACTCATATGTACTCATATAGGAAAGACTCCCAGTCATATTTAGCTGCAGGCACTTCCTTGAGCATGCTGTTTGACGTCATACTGTGTATATTCAAAAATGGTGGGTGAGAACACCTTGTGGTTAGAAAATTTAGTAAAGGGTAAGCGGCTCCTCCCACCCACCTCCAAGCATGGGTGATTGTCCCTAAATTTACCTGCCAAATAGCTGATGAGATCATGGTTACTACCTGTTATGGTTTGTGTCTAGATGTCCCCCCAAAGTCTCATGTGGTCATGGGGGAAGGACTTTTTAGAGGTGAATGAATCTAGAGTTTGTGACTGATTCATGGTCTGATGATGGGATTAAGGATGTGACTGCTACACCCCACCTAGGGCAGGTAGCCTGTATACAACATAAAGGACAGAAAGAGCTCTCTC
Source organism: Dasyprocta punctata (assembly GCA_004363535.1). Taxonomy (NCBI): domain Eukaryota; kingdom Metazoa; phylum Chordata; class Mammalia; order Rodentia; family Dasyproctidae; genus Dasyprocta; species Dasyprocta punctata. Next base: position 4,675 of record RJWM01049728.1, read on the forward strand.
TCTCCCTCTCTCTCTCTCTCTCTTATTGCTTTTGCTGTCTTCTGCTGCCATGAAGAAGTTTTGCCCTCTGCTATGCGCCATCCTGCCTTGGAGCCAGCTGATTATGGAATAAAACCTCCACAAACTGTGAGCTAAATAAACTCTTCCTCCCTTGTCTGTTCAGTATTTCATCTCAGCAATGAGAAAAGTAAGTGACTGTCTTGGCTACTCTTCTGTCATTGCTGAGACAAAATACCTGACACTCAAAATTAAGGAAGGAAAAGTTTATTTAGCTCACAGTTTGTGGAGGATTCCATCCATAGTCAGTTGGCTCCAAAGCTGGGTGGCATGGCAATTGCAAAATCTCCATGCCCTCCTCTTGCACAGACTGAGAATGTTTACAAAGTAATGACCTTGGCCTCCTGCTGAGTGGATTAAACTTCTAAACTTCTCAAATTGACACAATGTCCAACAACAGTAACTAAAACACAATCTGATACCAAAAGTGGGTTTGCTGCTGTGACTATACTTGACCATGTGGTTCAGGAACTTTTGGGAATGACTTGTGGAAAGAATTTAAAATAATTCAGAAATGCTGTTTAAAAAAGTAGAACTGAAATGCCATAGGCTGTACCATACAAGAGAGCCTGGTCAGAGCTCAGCAGACCAGAAGGCTGATAGAAAGCCTAGTGATAAAGATCAGGCTCTGAGTGTTTCTGCTGAGAAGGTCTGTATTGGTTGTTGGGCTACAGATGATGTGTATTATGGCTTGGCAGAAAGTTTGCCTGCATTTTGCTTATGTCCAGAGACTTTGTCTAAGACTAAGATGTTTTGTTTTGTTTTGGCAACCTGGAACTTACTTATGAGTGACTCTGTTTTAAATTTAGTTTGGTCTATTGAGGTCCAGTGTAGGAGTTTACTCCAAAACAATGACTTTCTGTACTTATTTTTGGTACCAGAAATTGAACTCAGGACCTTATTCTTGCCAGGCAGGCACTTATGCCACTGAGCTATATCCCTGGCCCTTATACTTTGTGTTCAATGCATATATAGGATTTGGGCCTTGTGCCACTTGTCAGCGAATGTAGAATGCTTTATACTATAAATTGAGTTGGGGGAGGAATGATCTCCATATAAAGTGGAATTCCTAAGAAATACTGCTGAGATTTTATGAATTGGAGGACTACAAGTTCCTCACAAAGTATTTTTTGTTTATTTGTTTTTGCTTTTGTGCTTCTGGTTATCAAACCCAGGGCCTCGCTCATACTAGGCAAGGGCTATACTGAAGGAGAAAACCTGACCGAACTGCAACCATTTTGTGGAATAAAGTGGCAGTCATGCTGTTCTCTGCCACTGCACTCAGCTAAATCATATGATTTGTCATCAAATTGACCCTTCTGTGAATGTGCCAAAAACAACTTTATTACATACAACTATGCTCACCACAAGATATCCATTACCATAACCTTCATCTGAAAGCTGATCTCGTTCTTGTAACTTCTATTTACCACCCTATAAATAAGACAAGCTGTTTGTAATCTGCACCTCAGACTTCGGAGAGAACACCTCTGGAGCCCACTAGCATCTATAAAATTTCCTTTCTTCTCCTGAGCTCCTGGCTATCATTGATTCAGTTTTTCCTGCAACAATATTACTGAACTACAGCCCCAATCTCAAGAAGTTGATTCTAAAAGGACAAGCAATGCTCTTGACCTTGGTATATGTTAGAACAGAGTCTCTGTCGCACCTACATAGACAGAAACAGGGAGATGTAAGTCTGCCCCTGAACATATTTTTCCATATTATAATTCACATTTTTACTCTGATGGCCACATGTTTTGATGCACAGAGATGCACTCTTGACCCAGGCATCTTTTTCTGAAATTCTTGGTATCTTTTTATCCTTGGCCTGTTCCCGGCTCTGAGGGAAGCAAAATGAGGGAAACTTGCTCCTTGACTTAGTTTAAAATCTGGTAAAGGAGGCAGAAAATGACACTGCCTTGGGAGAAATTCTTGGCAGATGGCACACAGGAGACTTGAACTTGAATGAGTGGAAGGACGGGCAGTTGGGAGAGACTGGGAATGTGTAGTCAGGGCAGGATTCCTGAAGGCTGTGTCAGATGGGTGGGCTTAGGGGAAAAAAGAAAGAGGGAGTGAGAGAGTGGGGAGCTTACCTGAACTAAAACACCCAGCAAGACCTGGCATGGCAGAAGCAGCAGGAACTGTAGGCCTGCTGGTCTAAGGATGTTGTTAGGCCATCTCAGCTGGAGTAGAGGTTCAAGAGAGCTTAAAGCCTTCAGACAGAGTTTGACTCCCTTCCCAGATCTCAGCACCATATATGACATATGAGGACTGGGGGGACCAGCAGAGACCACCAGCTTTATGTAAAGGCACGTGGCGCGGTATTTATTGTGCATGGGTGTGGGCAGGCAGAGAGTGATAAGGCCATCTGCAGTGAACAAAGAGAAGTGTGTCCTCCTTACAGGAATGGAAATAAGGCAGGGGACATTAGGTGGAAGATTTTAATAAACATTTGTGGTCAAAGTTCTCTGGAAGTCTTGCACCTTGGTGGACAAAGTCCATGAAATGTCCAGTATAAATTTTTGGGTGTCTTCTGATGTCCCCAGGATCTGCAAAAGTCCTTGTCCTCTCTCATCTCCTTCATGACATCTTGTGCTTGCCAATGACAACTTCAGTATTGAGATGAGTTCTCTACTGAAAGCAGTGTCTCTGTTGGCAGGCAGGTTGGGGGCTAGGGGAGTCAGGTCTGATTTGAACCTTATAGAAGGAAACACATCTAAAATTTGATACATTCCATTCCATATTCCTCTTTTTTATTGTGGCAAAAAAAGATTCATTACCAAAAATTGTACTACCTTAATTTTAGCTACTTTCCTGTCACTGGGGCAAAATACCCAAGTGCTACAATTTTAAGGAGGAGAAGTTTATTTTGGCTCATGGTCTCAGTCTGTGCATGGCTGGTTGGAAGGCAGAGATGATGTGGTGGAGGAAAGCTGTTCAGCCTTGGCAGTGAGGAAGCAGAGAGAAGAGGAGGAACGAGTGACAAGGTATACTTTTCTAGGTCACGGGCCCCCGCCCAGTGACCCACCTCCAGGCCCTACCTCCTAACAGCTCATTCGGCTATGAGCTCATCAGGGATGAATGTGCTGGTGAGTGTAGCACCCCAACATCCAATTGCCTTCTGCACACATGAGACTTCTGGGGGACATATTAGAGCTAAGCCGTAACACTACCTTAACCATTTTTTAAGTGTGCGATTCAGTACTGCTGAATGTATTCACATTGTTATGAAAAGGATCTCCAGAACTTTCTTCTGGTAAATCTAAAACTCTATACCCATTAATCAGCAATACCTTTTACCCCCTTTCTTCTAGCCTCTGGTGCCCATCATTTATTCTCCTTTATGTCTCTATGAATTTGACTGTTCTAGGCACATTGTATAAATTAAATCCTACAGTATGTGTCTTTTTAGACTAGTTTATTTCACTTAATATCATGTGTTCAAGGCCTATTCACGTTTGAGTTTTTCCAGCAGGCTAAGTAATATTCCATTACATGGATAGACTGTGGTTTACTTAAACTTTCTTTGACCTTTGAACACTTGGGTTGCTTTTCTCTCTTGGCCATTATGAATAGTGCTGCTATGCACATGGCTTGAAGGAAGGATTTTGAATATTTTTTGCCATAAAGTCATGAAAAATGTTTAAGCTGATGTATGTATTTAACTCAGTTTAACTATTACACGATGTATGCATGTATCAAAGTATTGGGGACCCCTGCAGCAAGCCTGCAATCTCCTGTGAGGTGCTACAGTGCACAGTGAGAGAGAAAGAAAGAGCAAGAGGAAAAATGGCAGTACAGCGGGGATGGTCTGAGATGACCAATTATCCACAAGGACCAAAATGCCATGAGGCAGCCAGAACCTCGGCACTTATTGATTGAGGAGGGGATTTGAGGAGGGGATTATTGAATGACTTAGAAGGTGGTGGTGATCTTATGCTGAGAAGGAGCTTGTCTTGGAGCCTCTTTAGCCTTAGTAGTCATAGTCTTAGTTCTAATATGTGGGAGAGAATGGTCCACCCCAATAGGATGATGGGAAATCTCAAAAGGATGGTACCAAAGCTCCCAAGTCTACATTCAGCCCTTAGGGAAATAAGTGAAACTAGCCATTGTGAATCTGTGTTTCCCTATCATCAAAGCTTCACATGCTACCCCGCAAGTATGTACCATCTTTATGGTTTTAGGTGTCAGTTAAAATAAATTTAATTTAAATTTTAATTAAAAAAAGAAAAAGTTGAGTGTGGTGTTCCATGCCTGTAATCCCAGCACTCGGGAGGATGAGGCAGAAGAATCCCCCTGAATTCAGTGTATACAGTGAGTTCAAGACCAGTCAGAATGACATCGCAAGACCTTGGCTCAAACAAAAAAGAAAAAGAAAAGAAAAAATTAAAAGTTTACTCAAAGAAGTAAATGTCTGCAAATGCCAAAGGAAAAACAATGCAAAGATTGATTGTAGAGGCAAAGCGTGGTGAATTTATTCTAATGTCACTTTGCAATTGATGGGTTCTGCCTGTGTGAAGCGCAGCTAGGCTCAGCCTGGCGCCTGCCCAACACGGCACTGGACAGCGTATCCCTTCAGTACTGACTTCTGTGTTCTTCTTCCAAACCTGGAAATTGAGCTCCCTGCTTTCTGCACGTGCTCCAACATTCCCCCAGTCAGCTGTCAATACATCATTTTGCCCGCCCCTTCAAACTCCACCCCTTCTCAAACCAAATAAAAGTCCACCGCTTCTTTGTCTACTTAAGAGGAGTTTTGCACTCTTCTGCATTCATCCATTGCCCACAATAAAGGCCTTTTTGCCTTTTTTAATCTTTCTGCTCTTGCTTCTCTACTGCACCAAGGAAAAACCTTTCAGTAATCTGCCTTGAAATTTCTCAAAATTGAACATAACAAATTGTATTGTATGACACCTTAGTGCTCCATGAGAGATCAATCCTTAATAAGTATGGCTGGCAGATAATGTTATCTATACATGAGTTTATTATGTATACTTATCAAAAAATCTACGCAGAAACAACTCAAAGACTCAATAATAAAGAGCATTATTTTTTCTGTTCAATGTGCAATTTAGTCTTACTAAACACCATTAGAGTATTTTGGATCTTTCTAGTGCTCTGTGAGTTTTAACTTTTCCTGGAAGTAATATGCAGAATTATAGCATCCATTTTCACATTTGAAAACTGACCATCTAAAGATGTAGAAAATGATTTTACAGGAAGTTAATTTATCCTATCAACTTCTACAACTTCTCTAGTTTTTTTTGACACCCCTCCCAAGAAATTATTTAATGTTACTATTTGGCAATAATCAATTCTCTCTCTTCCACCCTTCATCCTCCCCACTCCCCATCTTTCAGTTATAAAACAATGCTTACACATTTTAACTTTGAACAGCAAGTATGAAAAAAATACAGGAAAAACTCAGAAGTTTTGTCCTTTACATTAATTACATTAATGTAATAAAAAAATAAATTCTGAAAAATATGAAATATCTCTACAACATATTTAAATACTGTAAGGCTACTTAAAAGTCATTAAATTCTGTCACCATTAAAATATGTAAAATATGATAAGGCATTTTATAGTAATGGACAATGATTATTAGATTGGTCAAATTCTATTTCTACAATAATGGAATTTCCTCGTCAACCAGAAAAAATGACAAAGATATTCCTCTCAACCACAGCAAACAAATATGTTCCAAGTTTCAGTTTCCTGAGAAAAGAAAACTGAAGTGATTGGTTTCAGACAGTTTTGAGAGTTCCCCTGCAGCCAGAGTAAACCTTCATAAATACATGGGTGGAGCCAAACTCCTTGTCAAAAATTCAGAGGCAGCTGTCAGTGCAGCAACCTCAGGCAACTCCGCTTTGCTTGGTAAGTCCAGTAGTTGTGGATAGGGCTCCTCTTCCTGTGGTTCCCAAAGTTCAGTGGCAGTGCACTCTGTGTATTGCCTCCCATACCTTTCTGTTCTTATCAGGGCAACCGCAAGGGAAGGTGAATGTTGAGAAGGATGGGCCTTGAGCTCCTGCACTTGGATTTGGTAACAGTGCACGTTGCCCACAATGCCCATTGCCCACAAGGGTTTTGGTAGCAATGCACATTGCCTACTCAAGCCTGGAGAGTAGGTTAGTGTGAAGATAGCATAGGGTAGAGGTGAGTGTTAGGAGGAGTAAAATTACAGCTAGCACAAGCCCCTTATTTGGAGCAGCTGGACCTGGCTGGGGTCTTGCATGCTGGGGAGACTTTGGACCTTGAGCAAATTCCATATCCTCTCTGA
>RJWM01049729.1:0-11019 GCA_004363535.1 Dasyprocta punctata
GCACTGGGCAGGGACAAGGTCTGCGGGTCCCGGGGATGCCACGGTGGCACTGCAGATGGAGAGCCAGCCGCTGAGACGCGTGGGAAAGGGAAAAGGGTGGAGCTCCTGCCCTGGGTTCACCAGGTGACCGGGCTGCGGGGTCCCAGCCCAGCAGCGGTGTTCGTGCGACCTTCGGGCCACTGGGAGAACAGTGCGAGGTGGCTGCTGGCCTGAAGAGGGACACAGCACTCCGCTCTAGGAAACTCAGGAGGAGAAATCTATGCTCTGAACCACTCGGACAACACCGAGAACACTGCATTTCACAGGTGCGTGGTTCAGGGGACTGACCGATGACAAAGGGGCAACTGTCCTAGAAAAGATAAAAGGCACCACCTGTGGACAGGGAAGACTAACTGTCACAGTTCTGAGGCACAGATCAGCCTTTGAGCGCCAGAGACTCGTGAGTCAGAGCACCATGGGGTTTACAGTGGGAAGGAACAGTGCACCGCTTTGGGTCTAGTCCCATTCTACAAAGAAAAGGAAGGCCAGAGATCCAAAGTGAGTGACCTGGCCACAAAGCTCGAGGTAGCACACAAGCAGGGCTGGAATCCGGCCCTGCTGTAGCTCTTCTGAGTCCTTCCTGCCATAGGGACACTGTCTGGTGGGACCCAAGGTGTCTCTGAGGAGCACAGTGGACAGACACGCGGTCTGACTCAAAGGGCCACCGGAGAACTGGTGGTAAAATGTGGCTGCAGGGTGGGGCGGGGCTTCCTGTTAGGCCTAAGGAAAGCGCTTGCCCGGCTCCACTGTGGGGTGGCCTGGCCGTGTCTGCGCCTGTCCCTTCGGGAGGGAGTCCTCCATTCCCAGGCCTTACAGGCAGAGAGCCCCCCAATCCCCAGGCCTTCAGAAAGAGGCAGGGATGCGGCTTAGCCATGGGAGACCGTCTGACTAATACTGAGTCCACACACAGAGCGGGGGTCCCCCACTCAAAGATTCAGGCTGGGAGTGAGGCCAAAAGGCAGCAGGGAACCACGCGTCAGGCCTCCGTCCCCTGCTGCCACCTCTTCCAGATGTAAGGCCCCTGGCTGCTTGTGTAAATAAAGACTCTGCAGCCCAGAAACAGGGTGGCTGACGTTGCAGGGTTGGCGTTGCAGGACCGGGGATAGGTAATTAGGGCTGACACTCAAGGGGACAGGCGTCTAGCAGGAGCTTAATGACGCTCTTCGTGGCCAGCAGGGTAATGAATCCCTGTAAGTGAGCAGCAGGAAGTTGACAGAGGCTCTGTCCCTTCCCCAAGGGCACACAGCCTTGCAGCCTGCGGGCTCGGATGCTCAGCTGTCACCAGGCTGGGGACTCGACCAGATGGCTTTCCGGGTCTCAGGTGTGGCATTCCTAGACCTGCTCAGGAATCTCCTGAGCCACGCCAGTGAAGTCAGGGCCCAAGGGACCTCTGCCTCCATGCCACCGGCCGTAACCCGGCTCCGCAGCTCGGCTCCCCAGTTCGTCTGCCCAGTGCGCACCCCGCTATTTTACATAACGCAGCTACTCCCACCAGGGGCCACGTCCCTCTCCTAGTAACACACCCTTGCCCACCAAGCCCCATCTGCTTGCTGGCCCCTCTCCAAGGTAAAAAGAGAGCTTCACTCCCAAGCCTCCTCTTTCATCCAGGGACTCATTCATCATGTGTACTGGAAAGTCCCTCCTAAGCCACAGCCAAACTTCCTTTTTTTTTTTTCTTTTTTCTTGGAGCCCAGATAAGCTGGGAAGTGACAGTTCACTGTTTTTGCAAGTTTCAGAGGTGAAAGTCACTGCCCGGGGAAGGAAAAAAAAAAATTGGCAAAAAGTCTAGAAATGATTCACACTGAGAAGTCTGACTGGTTGATTGCAAATTCATTCACAGCTTAATAAACCATTTTCTAAGGGGGCTGGGGGAGGAGCAAGAGATTCCCAAGAGGACAAGCAAGGTGGGATCCTTGGGGGTCCACCCATTCTTTAGCCTCGCCGGTGTTACCTGACGGCTCCGGATTTGGAGGGGGGGAGGTTTGAGAAAATGATGGAGTTTGGTTCCAGATCTGGAGAAAGCTTGGCACGACCGACCGAAGCTTATGGGGTGCAGAACATCAAGCCCCCTACCTGCCCCGCCCCCACTTCCCAGGCTTCCAAAGCAAAGCGCGGGAGGGATGGGGGGGCAGGCAGCCGCTGAGGTCCCACCATCGCCCGCCTCTCCTCGAAGCACTGACCTTTGCCAGGAAGGCCGCGTTCCTGATGGCCCCCACCATCTCTCCGCCCTTGGGGTGCACCTTGGCCACGTGCAGCCACATGCGTTCCCAGGTGTGGCTGTCCATGGGGAAGCCGCTCTTGTTCACGTGGAACAGCACCCCACCGTCTTTGTCCTCCTCCTCGGAGCCCCCGCTGGTGGCGAGGCTCACCGGCCGCGCGTGGCTGCTCCGGGACCGGGTGCCTTTGGCGCCTTTGGCGTGGGGGCAGCGGTGAGTGTCGGCCGCCGAGCCGGTCATGGTGCGGCGGGGGTTCGGGAGAGGGGGCGCAAGGATCAGCGCCCCGCGCGCGTGGCCTTCTCCATGCCGCTGGTGCCGCAGCAGGACGCGCGGAGGGGGAGCGCGGCCGGGCTCCCGCTCACCGGCCGGGCCTGGAAGCAGAGAGACAACAGACGCAGCGCTGAACTGACGTGCAGGGGTGCGAGAGGAGGCCGCGGGTGTCCCCGCGTCACCCCCCACCGCCCTCGAAAGGGGACGGGTCCCCTCACCCCCAACCCTGCGCGCGGAGGACCTGAACCCCAGCTTCCTGCCTCGAGATCGCCTGAAAAGGCGGCTCGGCTTCACACCCACCTAAGCCCGGATCGGGGATGCGAACCGCGAAGGGGATCCGGAGTGGACCGTGTGGGCAGAAGAAAGACAGCCACTGTCGCGTGAAAGACTAGGAGGTCCCCCAAAGCCCCACGCGGTCCTCGGCCCCCAGATGTGGCCGGGGGACAAGCCGAGCCCAGAACGCGCCGGCACGTGAGCACCCGGGGCTGGAGCAGGCGCTGCAGCAGCCTCGGCTTGCAAAGGAGGCGCGGTTTCTTCCAGGAAGCACCCCCGCCCCAGACCCCGGCGGGCGAAGGGGCGGCCCGAGCCCCAGGAAAAGGAGCCCCTCGCCCCCCTCTGGAGTCCCAGCCTCGGGCACCCCAGGAGAGCGGAATACGCGCGGCGTGGGGGACCCACCTGGGGGCAGCGCGCTTCATTGCGGCCGAGCCTCTCCGGGTTGCGGGCGGCGAGGGCCGCTGCTGCCCGGTTCTGGGCGGCCACTGCTGGGGCTGCGGCGGTCGTCCCCTCATTCCATGTCCCATTCTCGAATGTTATTCTGTGACATATAACCGAGTCACCCGGGCAGCCGCCGATGTTCCGAAGGAGCTCATTGGCTGCCGCAACAAAGAGGGGCGGAGCCCGGGCTCGGGACTCCACCTCCCCGAGCTCAGCCGCGTTCTGATTGGCTCCGGATTCCTCGGGCGGGAGGGGACCGGAGGTAAGGAAGCTAGGCGGCCACGCGAAATCCGATCGCGGTCGCGTCCCGGGAGCCCCGCGGGGCTGGAGAGGCTGTCTGTGGGTCTCAAGATCCAGTTTCCCCAGGGGTCGTGGCCCCGGGGAGGGTTAGCATCTATGGGAAGCAGAAAAGAAGCAAAGCCACTCTAGAGAGACCCAGAGGGCAGAGGAGGGCTGGAAGTGTCGTCTGTCCCTGCCAGAGATGATGGGGAGTTTGGGGCAGGTTCTTGTTTTTAAGTGTGCACAGAACTGAACTTGCTTTTTAAATCCTACACGTTCTCCCCAGATTAACAAGTGGGCACAGCCTCGGACCCCCTGTGGTTAGCCAGGGCTAATGAAGTCCCCATAAACCCAAGCGGATGTGCAACTCGGGAGCCCAGGAGGTACACCAGGCCCTGCTCTGGCCCAGCTGCTCAGTTAGAGGAGGAGAGGGAGAGGCCACGAAGTCACCATGGAATGGGCCGCCTTCGCCTTCGCCTTCGCCTTCGCCCTACAGGTGAACTCCTTTTAAGAAAGAGCCAGGAGACGTGGAAAAAGCCCCAGGCTACTTACCTGCAGGCAGATTCTTTTGCTGAGGTGGCTGGCTCCGGACAAGCCACTTCCCAGTTTGTCTTAGCTTCTCTTTTGAAAGACAGCAGACTCCACGCTCCGCCAGCGTGCTGGTTTGAAGGATCTGTGTTTCCCCAACTTGCTTCCTGTGGACACTTGGGAACCTGGCTAGAGCCTTCTGTCCCAGTCCAGCGTGCCAGCTTCTCCAGGACGAGGTAGTTGTGACCGCGGCGAGTTAAGCCGTTCAGAGCACCCTCGGGAAGAAGCACTGGGAGGTGCTGGCTGCTTAGCCCCACCATGGCCTGAAAAGCACTGGAACTGATCCACAGGCGGGCATCAGGGCCCTGGGCGCAGCTAAGGGCCAGGACTCGGAGGAGGAGACCTGGGTTCAGGACCCAGCCCTGGCTTTGCAGCCCTCAGCTACTCGGAGCCCGGACCTGGGCTTTCTCCAGTCAGCAGTGAGAGCAGCGACTTGAATCCACATAGACGAGGAGACCGGCAGTTCACGGGGCTCTTGAGTTTGTGCAGCTCTCTGACTAATTCAAGTGCAGTAAGCTCACCTGGGAGAAAAGTCAGGAAACCCGCAAGAAAAGTCGCCTTTCACAAGAGAATTACTTTAGTTGTCATTTTCTGATTAGAAGAAAACATGCATCAGAGACTGATCTGTTTTCTCATTTTGAACATTCTCCTTCTGTTTCTGTTTTTCTTCCATTTGTCTCTCAAATCTACCACTATCTGCAACCTCCCTTGGAGTTTCCAGTCCAGGAGACCCGAATTTCAGAATGAGGTGGCCAGGAATGTGGCCTAACCATCGACTAGACCAGCACTGAATGTGGAAGAATGGTAAGGGTCAGCCTCCTGTGACCACTCCCTGGTGTCCCCAGGCAGGCCAAGCGCAAACAACTACGATGGCCTTTTTAAACCTGCACCCCAGCCCTGTTTACCTGCATGAAAGGCTGTTCCTATTCTAGGTATCTCACAGAAGCGTATTTGTGCAGGGCACTGGTGGAAGCTGTTGGCTCATCTTCACCTCGAAGTATCTCAGTCAAGGGAGGAGAACTTCGGTTATTCATTTCCAGTATTCCATGTGCCCCTTTTCTTCTTCCCCAGGGGTGCAGAGAGCCAAGTGATAAGACAAATAGGCCGCTGTCAGACTTGGCTGCTCTTGCAAAGGGTGCTACGAAGGCCCTGAAGTGACCGCACGGTCCTGGACAAGGCACTGGAACTCAGAAAGAGTCTAGCTCAGAATTCCTTTGCACTTGAACATTACGCAGGGTTGCATGGCCCAGCCAACGTGGTTCATCCTTTCCGTGTGTATTCAGTGTTACTCAACCCGTGTCAACCCAGGTCATAATAAATGTTAGGGGTTTTGAAAGATCAACGGTAAGCGCGACATAGTCATAGATGCACAGTGGGACAAGGCCAGTCTGTGATTTGAGCGAGGACACGTGGTGACAGGATGCTCAGCCTCTGAGAGCACAGCTGCTGCCTTGCCTTGCCATTGTGACCAGTATAGCAGAGAAGGGTGGCGGAAAGCTTTGAAATGAAAAGCGCTGGGTTCAAACAGTATCTCATTATTCAAGTGTCAAGTGCTGGAATCGTAATGATAAATGACAACATCTGACCCTTGACGGGTCCTATTTCTAGCTCCACCATTTGTTGATGGCACAATTTTGGGGAAGTTACTTAATGTCCCTGACCCTTACTTTGGAGCGGGTCTAATACTGCTGGAGAGGGATGTGAAGAGCCAGAGAGGGCAGCTATGTGACCACACACACGAAGAGCCCAACCGTGTTACTCAGGGCTTCCTGACTCTGAGACCATTCCACAGTCAGAGTCGGAGACATCAGTTCCCAGAGCCTCTCCTTCTGTGAGAGGAGAGCCTGAGAAATGGCTTCAATAGTCCAGGGAAAGAGACACAGCTTTCAATCAAGCCAGGAGTGTGCGGAGGAGTAAAGAAGAAGGTGGCAAGGACCAGGAGGAGAGGTGGGCACAGGGGACTGGCAGAGTCTCTGCCTCCTTTGGCAGGACCGAGGGGGACCCAGCCAGTTATGGGTGGGAGGCTTGTGTGCCTCCCCTGAAATTCATGCCCTGAAGTTCTAACCCTAGCACCTCAGAGCGTGACCTGACTTGAAAATACTGCCAAGCACCCATGATTCATTCAAATGAGGTCAGTCCAACCTGGCTGAGGTCACAGGGAGAAGCCTTGTGGAGATGAGCACTGTCTTGGTTACTTTTGTAATGGTTGATACTTTGTGTCAACTTGAGAAGTCTAGAAACTTAACTCAGTGACTCAGCAGCTCTAAGTCCTGGAGTGTAGAAGACAAGCCATTAAGGTTCTAGGATGTCCATCGTGTCACTTTGAGAAGGTCAGAATTTTAACTAAGTGATTCGGCAGGGGACCAGGGTCCTTAGTCTGTGACATTCTCAGCCTGTGCCAGAGGAGGGCACCCAGGTGGTGTGAGTGCTACACCCGCCCCAGGGGAGCAGTGTGCATACAATGAAAGGCAAAGGAGGAGGGACTGATCATTGGCTCTTCGGAGGAGCTTTGGTCTTTGCCTTCAGCTTGGACGTTGTCTCCTGGCTTCCGGCACAGACTGTTCGGCTTCTGCCTGGGATTCTTCAGCCTTCGTCGTAGACTCTTCAGCCTTCTACTGTAGATTCTCCAGTGTTCTGTCGTAGACCCATTAGCCTCCTGATAGGGACTTGCACGGGACACTGCAGTGAGCTCCAGGCCTTGGCCCGGACCCTTCAGCCTCCAGCATGCAGACCCCCTCTGCACGCTCCCTCATCTGACTCTGTGGCTGACCACTGTAAGCCAATCTTGTAATTTCTCAGACATTTGTATATCTTGTGTTATATCTGTTTCTCTAGTAAACCCTGATACAAGCACCAAGGAACTCGTGGAAGCCAGGAGAAAGACCTGGGCCAGACCTGTCCCTAGAGCCTTCAAAAGGAGCACGGCCCTGCTGATGCCTTGACCCCAGACTTCCAGCCTCCAGCAGCGTGAGCCAATACGTCTTTCTGTTTGCACCACTCAGCTTCTGGCACTTTGTTTGGGCAACTCTGGCCAACTGGACACACCCCAGGTCGGGGTTTAGGCCCCTGGAGTCCACCAGGCGTGCAGGGTCCACGATCAGCCTGAGCAGGGAAATGCACTAGTGATGATTCTCCACTAAGTATCATCACCAACATTGTCAGTCACAAGATTCCACAATCCTGGTCTTATTCTAGAAGAGCAGAGTAAAACCCCAAATGAGGGGTGTGTCTCTCCTGAGGGCTCAGAAAAAATAGAATAGGTTCTTCAACCTTCGTTCCCCTAAATGATATGTTCCACATATCCTGGGGTAGCCTTCTCAACACCCACTCATACTCTGTTATGTATCTTCCCTTACTGTCTAGGGTGTAGGTCTTGCTGTCTAAATGACAAAACAAAAAGGAACAAGTACTGAATGCTTCTTTTTTTTTTTTCTTTTTTTTTTTTTTTTTTTTGAGATAAGGTCTCACAGTGTAGTTTAGGCTGGGCTTGAACTCGCTATGTAGCCAAGAACTCACTGCGATCCTCCAGCCTCAGCCTCCCAACTTCTGAGATTGTGGGCGTGCAATACCACACTCAGCTGAATGTTTAATTTATGCCACAGACAGTTTGAGCACGTCACATGCATTATGTTATTTAATGTGCACAAGAAACCCATGAGGTAAATTTTAAATCAAGACTAGGAAATTTTAAGTAACTTGTCTAACATCCAGCCAGCGAAAGGAAATGCTATAGTTTGGATCTCAAGTGCCCGCAAAAGGTCCATGGGTTAGATGCTTGGTCCTCAGCTGGTGCTACTGAGGAGTGGACATATTAAGAGTGGGGCCAAGTAGAGGGGTTGAAGTCACTGGGGGCGAGGCCTTAGGGGAGCTGTGGGACCCTGGCCTCCTCTTTTGTTCTCCTTGGCTCCCTGGCCACCAGAGAAGTGGCTCTGCTCTGCCCTGTGCTCTTGCTGAGATGTTCTGGCCTCCCCCCAGAGGCCCACAAGCAACCACGCTGCTGGATCATGGACTCCAGTCTCCAAAACTGCAAGCCAAATAAACCTTTCCCTTTGAAAGTCAATCCCTTCAGGTATGTGTTATAACGACAAACGCTTAACACCGGAAACCACAAACATAATTTGTCTATTGGAGCTTCAGTTCTGAAGGGACCAAGAAGCCTCCAAGAATTTGTAGCCACACATCTGTTTCCACATTCAACGTGTGCTATAAAGAGAGACCAGGAAAACTCAGGTTGGAAAGTTGAACTTCAGGGCTGCCAGTTTGTAACACCCACCCCAGGGGGCTGGAGACGGCTGCGGTCCATTTCTAGAAAAGTATAACTTTGACCCGGGCCCACCAGGAACCCTGAAGAGCTCAGGCAAACAGAACTCGGGTTGAAAACTTACGACTCATACCAGGCGCGGTGGCGCCTACCTGCAGTCCCAGGCTCTTGAGGCATGAGGACAGCAAGTCTGAGCTCAGCCTGGGCAATTTAGTGACTTAAGGAGATCCCCCCACCTCAGTGTGACGGTTCTGGGTTTAATCCCAGTACCAAATCAAACCAACAAAAACCCCAAGTCATGAGGAAGCAAGCCACCAAAACCAAGAGTAAGCATTAATAACTAGAGTTAAACCTTGAAGGGCTTCACAGAAAGAAATAAGATGCAGAACAGCAAGAATGTTTTCATTCAAAATTTTGACAGAAATTAAAAAAAATTGAAAACACGTGGCACACAGGAGAAAAGTTAAAATCTGCCAGATTTGAGAAAGAACCGACTAGAACTAACATGAAAAATGCAGTCATTGAAAGTAAAAGTGTATTAGATGGTATAGAAGTCAGGATGGCCTAATTGCAAATAGACCCAACAAGATTCTGTTTTTCCTTTGCTTCCACTGGGCAGGTTGAGTGAGTTGGTGCGGCAGCTTTCTATTTTAGTCATTTGGAGACTCGGTCTGACAGAGGTGCTGCCAGTTTTAGCACATGGCTTTTCAGATTTCCCAGGGTGTCGTTTTTATTTCAGCGATCAGAAGCGGAAAAGCAGGAGTGCGTGTAGGATGAGTTTTGTCAGGCAGACCTGGATGGGGGGTGCCCCTCCTTTACTCCTGGCCCAGGATGGTGGTGACCAGAGTTCAATCCCGCACCCTCCACACAGAATGAGCAGCTGAGGAATGTGGAGGGGTAGCGCCAAGAAAAATCAACAAACCCATTGAAAGGAGGTAAAATGGTAGAAGCAGTGAGGTTGTCATGAAACCCTGGAGAGGTGGTATCACAAAGTTTGCCCCAAGGGTGCAGGAAGCTCCCTGACCAGAAGTTGATTCTGTTCCTTGGAAGGATTCTTTGCACTTAGATATCCATGACATCTCACTCTGCAATCTGGGAAGTTCTTTCCCATCCATGACCCTTTAGTGATACATTCTTGTATCCAGTGTCATGATAGTGTGGATTTGTGGACACTGGGATTGTTGTAAAGCCTACAAAGTCAGATAGGGCATAGTGGTACAGCCTCGTAAGTACCTGTAGTCCCTGCTACTTAGGAGGCTGAGGTAGGAGAACCCTTTAAGCTCAAAATTTCAAAGCCAGCCTGGGTGACATATGAAGACTCTGACTCACAATTAAAAATAATTTTTTTGGCAAAGCTGAATTTGTGATTTCTTTATAATCCTTCACAAACATAGTAGGCTTCTAATCTATTTGTTTCTAGATAGTTCCATAAGCCACAAGCACATTGATATTTCTCACCTAAATAAAATTCTCAAACCTTATTAATGTCCTTGCCCCACGCCCTTCTATTTCACCTAACAATGATCATTTTGAGCCCATCTGAAACAATAGGCTCGGGTCAGAAGACCCTCTCAATATGTCCTTTGGCTGGGTTAAACTGCTTTGTTTTTGTAAGATGTATCATTGGCTCCAATCACTCAAGGCTTTTATCAGAATGTGAGACCTTGCAATCTATCCCCAGCACTCCAAAACACAACAGAAGAAAAGAAAAAAAAATTACAACAAAAGCTACCTTTTGTCAGTTTTATTTAGTGCCACTTAGGACTGAGGAGTAATCTCTTCCAATGCTACCAAGGCCCAAATATCTGGGCTCAGACCCTTCTTTTCTATGGTAGTTAATTCTTTCCTGTGATCCTATTGTTATCTAAAAACTTGGCTAAACCAGTAAGGGGGGACCAACTAACACCGTGACCCTTTCCAGCAATTTCCTTTACAACAACAGAATCAGTAGTAGGCATTTGTCTGATTTGGAAGTCACCATGAGTGATCACTTTGCCAAATTTTTTTTTTTTTTTTTTTTTTTTTTTTTTTTTTTTTTTTTTGTGGCACTGGGAATGGAACTCACAGCCTCACACCTGCCAGACAGGTGCTTAAGCCACTGAGCCAAACTCCCAGCCCTAGTTTTTTTTTTTTTTTTTTTTTTTTTTGTGGCACCGGGTATCGAACTCACAGTCTCACACCTGCCAGACAGGCGCTTAAGCTGCTGAGCCAAACTCCCGGCCCTGGTTTTTTGAGGCAGGGTCGCACCCAGCCCTAGTTTTTTGAGGCAGAGTCGCACTGTATAGCTCAGGCCGGCCTTGCGCTCACGTTGTAGCCCAAGTGGGCCTCAAAGTTAGTGTTCCTCCTACCTCAGCCTCCCGAGTGCTGGGATTAAAGGCGTGCGCCACCATGCCCGGCTTTTGCCAAATGTTTTGTCACTATATGACTTCAGTCTCTATCCTTCTAGCTTATGATGTGTATTTCTGTGTCATGGGCACCAGACCATTATGATGGGACCACATGTTTGAGGTTAGGATCCCATCTCTAGTACCAATAGGAAAGCCTAGAAAAAAAAAGTTACAAGATAGGAACTGAATAAACTAAAAGAAAATGAAAGAAGGAGAAGTAAGAAAGGAGATAAGAGGTATAGATAAAAAATATATAGGAGGAAAG
>RJWM01049730.1:0-11012 GCA_004363535.1 Dasyprocta punctata
AAACAATCGGAAGCAAGGCTGGCTTACAGTGCTCATAAAGTGTTGCAATTGTTACAGCGGTTGTGATGTATTTATTTCACTGTACCTTAGGGAAAACACTAAGCCAGTAAAGAAATTTTATGAATTCACAGATTTTACTGCTAAGAATGAGAATAAAGTAATGTTTTCACTTGATTTAAAGAATATGACTTGTTTCAAACTGCAAGGGTAACTACAAATAAGGGCGCAAGGTGGCCTAGCGCCCCCTGCTGGTGCTGTGCGGCAGCAGTGCCGGTGGTGCCTTTATTTTCTTCTTTTCTGAGTATGTAGCGGGGATTAGACCACACTGGCTCATCTCCCTTCCTCGCCGCGTAGCCGTCCCTCCCCGAGCTGCGGCCTTTGTCGGTCCCTCTTCCTGGGTGGCCTCCAGGTTGTCACTGGGCTCACCCGGCCTGCAGCTCTCCATGTGGTGCCAACCCCTCTGGTTGCTCACGCTGTCCCCAGCGTCCCCTGCCCCTCTCCTGTTTTATTCCTTCATGGTGTTCTCAGTAGCGCAACTCCTGTCTTTGTGTTCTTACCCTCCATCACCTACTTCTCTCACCGACCGTGAGCTCCACGGAGACAGGTACCAGCCCGTCTGCTCTGTCCTCCTCCCCATCCCTACGCACGTCCGGTGAATACCTGCAGAATGAATGGAGCTGATCTTCTTCGCTCTACACTCGGGGAAACTCAGAGCGGCGGACTGACCTGTCCAGCCTTTGACCTGTGCCACGAGCCGGGGAGTCCCCAGTGAAATCACTTACCCTTGGCAGGCAGGAGTCACCTCTCACCCCTAAATTCTTCCTCATTGCTGACTCTGGTGACCTCACAAGGGGGATTTAGTCATCGGGGGCGACCCCTCACCCGTGACTCACTGAGGCTGACATTTCCAAAGAATGCGTGGCTGCCACGTCAATGGGGCCTTTCACGCCCAGGGGACAGCACCGGGTTACTCATTCCTTCAGCCACAAACGGGCAAGCGCATCTTTCCCGACAAAGCGGGGGCCTATTCTAGGCATACCCAAGCCCTGACGCACCGCACAGACATTTTACAGAGTCATCAGATTCCAAACCCTTAGTCAGACTGTAACACGGTTACCAGAGTGATTCTGTGAATCACTGGACAAACAAGGAAAATACACCTATGTCAGATGCTGACAAGAGTTATGCAGAAAAACAACGCAGAGGAGCCCCAAGGGGCCATGCTTTTTAATGGCATGTTTTCATGTTGAATTATTTAAGGTGAGAAATTAGGAAGACCCACTTGAGAAAGTGAGATTTGAGCAAAGCAGAAGGAACAACCTGTGCAAAGGCCCTGTGGGGTGTCCCCAGTATGTCCAAGGGGGGCACTGGGGCAGTATGGCTGGGGATGTGGCTGGAGAAGGAAAAGGGGAAGTTCAGAGTCTCCTGGGTCCTGTGGTTTTTGTTCTGGGGCAGAGCGGAGCACAGGTGGGACCAGGCTCCCCTGAGGGGTCACAGATTCCCCCCAGTAGCTGCAGGAGAAAAGCGGGGCAGTGAGCTGGGAGCAAGGATTTGGGCCGTTCCCGAGTGCTGGTGCAGCGTGCAGAGCAGAGAGGCGGGCGAAGCGGGCGGAGTCCGGGTGGATTTTGCAGGTAGAGCCACAGGTGGGAGGTAGGAGAGGCTTCCAGGAGCTGCAGAGGTGCGCAGGGGGAGGGGCAGGGGGAGGAAGAGTCCAGGTTGCTACGTGAGCTAAGGCAAGACCCGCATCCCCAACCAACATTCATTAGATCCCTCGTTTGTTGGATTCCCAAATGATTGCTTTCAAAAACACAGACATCAGGCCAGTACTGGGGAAACTGCTCGGGCGGGACAATCTGAGGAAGCAGTGGGGGAAATGTGAGAGGGGCTCTGGAGACTGAGGCAGGTGGATTGCCGTAAGTGCAAGTTCGAGGCCAACCTGGGCCACGTAGTGAGACCCTGTCTCAAACGAACCAAAAAAGAAAAAAAAGAAACTCCTGCGGGGTACAATGAGAGATAAAAGCATCTGCTGGAGAAAAGAGAAGGCTGAGGACCCCAGCACCGGCTAGAAGAGGCTGTGCTGAGCCAGACCGGGGGTACAGACCCGCCTGGAAGAGTCCCCACTTCCGGCCTTCTGACCCAAGACCCGCACAGGGTGGTTTCTAATCTGCAGCAGCTGCTGCCTGCCGGCCCCCTGGGGAAAGGCCTCCATGAGCAGGGCGGGGGGAACACGCAGGGCCAGGTCCCTCCGACGGCCCGAGGTGTCACCACACCTGACAGCCTCCTCTCCACAGCAGCTGCATGTCTCTCACATTGCCCAGTGCTGGTGCCTGCGAGGTGACTGACGGTCCCGTTAACGCCTGGGAAACCCATTTCCTGTCATTCAGGTCACCTCCTGCTCCCGGCAACAGCAGGCGCCATTGCTGGGCAGTTTTAAATAACAAGAGGGCCCGGTGCCAGGGCAAGTGTGAACCGCAGCCCCTGTCACCTGCCAGCTTCTCCTGACAGTGATGCGGAATGAATGGCAGCGACAGATGCTGCCCTGGACCTGGGGACCTGGGGCAGCAAGGCCTAGAGGACACAGACACGCTATCAGGGCAGAACTGGCCCGAGGCACACGGTGCTGTCATCCAAGGGACAAAGAGAGACGGTGACCCTGGGAGCTGGGGATTAAAACAGGCAAAGTTAGTGGTGTCCTCACTAGAGGCCACAGCTGCTGGCCCTGTGTCCCTGAAGGGGGCACCTCCTGTTTGTGCCTGCCCGGCATCTCATTTTCCTTTGGAGAACAGTTGTGCCGATCGTGTCCTTTCACTATTTTGTTTTGCTAAGCTGCGTCACAGCCCGTTTTTTTATATCTTATTTTGAGACAAGATCTCGCTAAGTCACTAAGCAGTCCCGACTGGGCTTGAATTTGTGATCCTCCTGCCTCAACCTCCTGGAGTTCTGGGTTTATAATTGTGCCACTGCACCCAGCTCTGTTTGTTCTTTCTTTTCTTTCTCTTTCAGAAGTCTTCTGGACTTTCCATATTGTGGCTTCACCTACTCACTGGCAGTTGGTAGATTTTACTAATACACTAATCATTTAATAAAAGAATCAGGAGCCTATTGTAAAGGAAACTTACCACCTTCTTAAGTGCAAGTGCAGAAACAGTTCAATGACACTCAGGCAAATTTAAAGGCCAAGAAAACAGGTTCTACCTGGACTTTGACTTCCCAGGACAAATTTGAGCCAGGAACTGAAGAGGAACGCAGATGCAGGTGCTTAATGCTTGCTGTCAGAGCAGGAGCAATGGCAGAATGGAAATCAACATGAGTCACCATTCCGCAGCTCCTCGTGAGCAATGGACAGGGACATTCTCATCAAGAATGATTCATGCCAACTGTGGTGGTATATTCCTATAATTCCAGCACCTGGTAGGCTGAGGCAGGAGGATCCCTACAAGTCCTAGGCCAGTCTGTGCTACATAGTAAGTTCAAGACCAGTCTGAACTACTTAGTGAAACCCTGTCTCAACCCCACCCCAAAAAAGTGATTTACATCATCAAAAGACAGGCACCAGACAGATAATGCCTGCCTCATGCTGGAGGAACATGCCACTGCTATGAAGATATCTTGCTCCAGACCAACCCTGAATCTCATTCAGCTGCTAGATCTACCAGCATCTAGGAACAACAGAGGAACATGTTAAATGACACCACGAGGCTGCGATCGGCAAGGTCCAGACTATGGAACCCTGCTGTCTTAGTTACTTTCCACTCATTGCTGAGACAAAATACCTGACCCCCAAAATTAGGGAAGAAAAGGTTTATTTCTTACAGTTTCTTGGGAGTTTCAGTCCATACTTAGTTACCTTCAAGGTAGCATGGCGTGGCGGGGCTGCCGTTCATGGCGGCCGCAAGCAGCAAGCGCACTGGTGAGAGAGAGCGGAAACAAAGCAGGGGAAGACCCGCCTCCTTTACACAGGACGTGGGCTCCACCCCTAGGCGGATGCAACACTCACATTGCCAATCCCCACGCCAGACAACAAACCAATAACAAGCCAATAACTCAGCCCCATCAAAAGTATATGAGAAGGGCTGGGAGTTTGGCTCAGTGGCTTAAGTGCCTGTCTGGCAGGCGCTGGGTTGTGAGTTCAATCCCCGGTGCTGGAGAAAAAAAAAAGTATATGAGGACTTGGGGGGACATAGTATATCACCTAATACACCTGCCCAGGACCAACAGCCATTTCTTCAACAAATGTACTGTCGAGGGAAAGAAATGATGGAGGGCAAAATCTAGAGATTGAAAGATACATACAAGACAGATCAGCCAATTGGAATATGTGGACTTCATTTAAACTGTCATTCAAACCAACAGGTTTTTAAAATTATAATGAGATAAATGAAAATTGGAACACCAGATATTTAATATTAGAGTTGTAGTTAATTTTAAAGGTGCAGGAGTTATATTATGGTGATTTTTTAAAATCCTTATGCTTTAGAAATATTTATGGATAACAAGATGTGGCAGGCAGAATCCTAGTCTGACCCAAAATCATCCACACCTTGGACCATGGATGAGATGTGGTATGAGGGGATTCACCCCCACGACATGTCGCAGAGCGTGGCAGAAGAGATTGTGCGGCCGTGCCTCGGGACTCTTGCCAGCCATGCTCATCAGAAGCAAAGTTTTCCTGGTCTCCTGGGTGGGCCTGACCTGGCAGGGAGCTCTTTAGAGGAGGGCTAGAATTTAGAGACAGAAGTCACAGAAATATTCTCTGCTGGCCTTGGAGAAGGCAAACAGCCACATGCAAGGAACACAGGCAGCCTGCGGGGGCAGAAGTGATTCCCGGGACAATCAGCAAGGAGACGCACACCTTAGTCCACAATGGAAAGACGGGGCCCTTGCCAGGAGCCAGTGAGCTTCGCAGAGCAACGGGAGCCTCAGATAAGAACTCAGCCTGCGGTCGTGCCCCGTTGCCAGCCCGGTGATTCTCAGTGTCAAACTCAGCAAACCCACACCCAGACCCCTGGCCCATGAGCGCTAGAAAATAATGAATCGTGTAGTTTTCAGCTGCAAAGTTTGTGGTACAGGCCTTCGCCCTTAACCACAGGGAGATGTACTAAGACCTCCAGGGAGTGCCTGAAGCCAGTAGTACTGAATCCTGTATCTGCTGTTTTTCCCTGCACTCATAGGCCTGTGGGTAGTAAGAGATTACCAATAACTAATGCTAAAATAGAGCATTCAAAATATATGAACTTGCGCTCTCTCTCGCTCACTCTATCTATATAATTTTCTGTCTAGTATTTCTGGACCGTGGTTAACTCTGAGTAAGTGAAACCATGAAAAGTGAAGCCACGGATGAGAGAGAATGACCACATCTGTTGTGTAACAAGAAAAAGCGAGTGCAAATGATACAGTGTTTGTGATTTGTTCCAAACTCCCAAAGGAAGGAGAAAGTACCCTGGGTATAGGTAAAACAGGTTGTGGATGAGTTGATTTATGTTGGATGAGGAGTATATGGGCAATTACATGTTACTATTCTATCTATTTTTCAGATTTTTTTACTTCTGTGGTTTCTACAAGGTTTCTATATTTAATGTTTATGATGATTACCTTGGTATGCCACAATACCCAGTAATTGAATCAAACTTTTTTTTTGTACTGGAAATCGAACTCACTACCTTGGGCTTGTCAGGCAGGCACTTGTGCTGCTGAGCTATACCCCTGGCCCCAAACATTTGTTTAAATGTTTCCATGATAGTACTTCTTACATGATATTCGTATTTAAATTAGCTGGTTTTGAATAAAGCAGATACTCTCCATAATGTGGTGGACCTTGTCTCATCAGGTGAAGGCTTTAAGAATAAAGGACTAATCTCACCTGAAGAAAAAAGAATTCTGCCAGTAGACAGCCCTCAGATGTGAGCTACCATAGTGCAACATCAACTGTTGCCTGGGTCTCTAGTTTGCTGGCCTCCTCTGAAGGTTTTATTTAGATTTGCAAGCCTCAATCTTGTGAGCCAGTTCCTTAAAACACACATACACGTCATCATCGTCATCATCATCATCATCATCATCACTATTGATGATTTCTCTGGGGAACCCTGATTGATACACTATCATAGAAACATAATCAAAGAGGGGTAATAGAAGGACTGATTGATACAGCCGAAGATGAAGTGGGACATATACCCATATCTTAGCAGATAGAATATGAAGAAGCAACTGAAAATGAAAAGACCAAAATCTTCAAGGAAAAGGGACACCAGCCCAGTCTGTGGCTCCTGTGAAGATATCTGAAAAGGAGAGGAGCCTAGATCACTACTGAGACTCAGAGAAACTCCCAGAGGAGACAAAGCCAGCTCTCAGCAGCCTGGAGCAGCCTTGGAGAGGGGGCAAGAGACAGAGCTCCGAAGCCTGCAAAGAGAGCCTGGGCCAGAGGTAAGAAGGGACGCTGCCCGTGGTGAGCTACAGCAAGACTGTCACGGTAGGGTAATCCACTACTGAGCATCCTCCCAGGTGACTGTTCCGTAGCTGAGGACACAGGACCTGCCCACATCCAAGGAGGACAGGCTGGAAAACTCTGTGCAGCCACAACTCCAAGGATAGTTCTGGCAAAGACAAAACAGATTAAATTGGAACCAGAGACCAACTGAGTCACAGCCTGGCCCAAGTGTTGGTCAAATGGGAAGGGAGTCTGCGTCAGCAGAGAACAGTGGGTGCTCTTGACAGACCCACAGCACATCCGGGGATCGAACTCATGACCTCGTGCTTGCCAGGCAGGCACTTGTGCAGCTGAGCTATACCCCCAGCCTTCAGAGCACATTTCTTGTGTCTCGAAAGGAGAGATTTCACAGAGACCAGATCTAGGAGACTATCAGAGAAACCCACACATCAGAATACGAAGGCGGAGGGGAAATAGAGAAAGCAGATCAGCAAGACCAGCAAACAGGGCTTGCCTGCCACACAGCAGAGAAACAGACAAGGCTCAGGAACCAAGTGGAGCCAACAGTTGCTGAGCTGTAGCCCAAGACGTGCACCCAGCCCCGCCAGCTTCTGTGTGTGTGTGGACTGCAACTGAGAACAGATTCCATAGCTTTTAATTGTTGAAAAAAAATCAAAAGGAAAAGAATATTTCATGTCACACAAAAATAATATGAAGCCAGGTGTAATGGCACATGCCTATAATTCCAGCTTCTGGAGAGACTGGGGCTGGGGAATCCCAAGTTCAGGGACAGCCTGGACAACTTAGTAAGAGTCTATCTCAAAATATTTTTAAAGGGCTGGCGACATAGCTCAGTGGTAGAGCACTTGCCTAACATGAGCAAGGTTCTAGGTTCTATTCCTAGTACTGAAAAAGAGGGGGGGGGAAGTGTGAAAGTCAAATGTCAGTGCCCACTGATAAAGTTTTATTAGGACAGAGCCATGCACACTCACTTTTGAGTAGTTTATCTCAGCTTTCACATGACAGTCACAAGAGTTCAAAGTTTTAAACTCAGCTGAGCCTTCCCTGGAACGGCCCAGTAAGCAGTGTGAAATGAGTTAGGGGTTCTTGGCCTAGGTTCAGAGAGTCCCAGAACTGTCTACAGCTAGATTTCAAGGTGTCCGTGAACTTGGATCAGGGAGAAATAATCACATCTTTCTTTTCACTAACTTTTAACATACACATTGCATTTTGGTATCAGTATACTAGTAGTCACTATAATTTGGTCACCAATAACAATTCAAAATTTTTTTATAATGCATCAGAGTTGTTGTTGCTCAAAGGTACAGCGACTGACCTGCCCTCTAGTCCTGTTATTCAAGGTATCCATAACATGAGAATCCAGTAACAAATATTGCTACCTCGCAAATGTATGCTTATTAGAGGGCAACAGTGTTTCACAATAATTGTCTTTTTCTGTGAGCCTCTGTCAGGCAAAGAAAGCCAGCTAGATATTCTGGGGTTTATGCATCCCCAGACTGGCAAAAGGGTTACCACCCAAGGAAATGTGAGACCCCTGCAGCAGAGCGCAGGCCACTCCCGCAGGACAAAGGCAGGCTGGGGTGCCCCGCGCGGCAGAGATGGCCATGAGGGGGCCGGCAGAGGGAGCGTCTGGGTGGCTGTGAGACGTGGAGTCTTGGCCACGGCAGCAGCCACCGCAGCAGAGAACTCGGTTCTGAGATCAGCTGCTGAGACAGAAGCAAGAGGAGAAAGTAGCATCCAGCCGCCAAGCTTTGCAAGCCTGAGAAACTCCTCCTGAGAGACCAGCTGTTTCCAGCACCTGGGACTCAACAGGAAACAGACACCAAGTGGCTTTGACCATTACCCAGGACTGCCTAGATTCACATCTGCCCCTCCTACTTTCTAGCTGTGTAGATGTGAACGAGCTATGTAATTCCTCATGCCTTTGTTTGTTTATGTGCAAAGCAGGAATAATAGAGCATCTTCCTAAGGAGTTCTCCTGAAAAGCAAAGAAATGATTAAGTAGAGAGTACTAAGGATAACACTGCCACATGACCAATGAGACAAGATCACTATTTGCTACAAATTATAATTCTAACCAGGAATGAAAGGAGCTCAAATAAAACCTTCACATTTAAACTTTGCCAGAAGATAGAACATCTGGAATGCTGTGGAGGAAGGAGACAGATGTATAAATGGGATTTCTCTGGAGCTATGGTAAATGCCCAGTGCTAAATGCCGGAGATGTCTCCAGTCGAGGTCAGTTGATCACAGCCCGGTTGTATTCTTGAAAATGAAGTTTTATTGGCACACAGCCATGCCCATTCGTCTGAGTGGTATCTGTGGCTCCCTTGCCTTGCAAAGACCCGGCAGAATAGTTACAACAGAGACCATGTGGCTCAAAAAACTGAACATATTTTTCCCCCTCTCCTTATAGACTGGGTTGGCTGACCTCCGTTCCAGCTGGTTTTGCGTTTGTGCACGGTTGGACACTCAGCCCAGGCTGCCTTCTATCCTGGCAAAGTCGAGGCCAGAGCGATTTTCTGCTGTTATTTTCAACAATAATAATGTGGGGCCGGGTTATACTAGGAACTGGGTTGTGGAATCATTGTTTTGTTTGGGGGCTGCTCGGGGCTGGAATTGACTTCCCTGGAAAATGCTGTGGGTGTTGGGCTTGTGTTGCTTTGCCTTGGCCACAGTTACTACTCTTCAACCCTTTAAGGATGAGGTCCCAGGAGACTCTGCCCATATTTGCAATCCTGAAGGACCCCCCCCAACCCCACTGCGACTGCTCCTCTAGCTGACATCAAAGGACCGCACCTGGCTGAGACCGAACGAAATAAGAAATGAGGAAAGCTGAATTTGGACTCTAATTGCTTTTGTCTCACGGCTCGTAAAGGCAAGGGAATTTGAGTTAAGCCTTTAATTCCTTTGGACTTCAATTTACTTCCACTTTAAGTTACAAGGACCCTCCAGACATTAATTTGTCCTGGGGAATATAATAAAGACTTTATATTCAAATGTGGCTATACGGTTGGCTTTAACCATGGGAGGTTATTTAATCTTATTATAAAACTCTGAAGAGTTGCATTGAACAATAATGGACGTAATTTGAGATGAAAAAAGAAATAGGACAGTAATTTTCAGTTAAGAATATTAGGTAGCCTTTATGTTGATTTAATGAGCGTACTTTTCCCAGCCCACTGCTGAGAAAGCCATTCCAGGAGGCACTATAGGCACTGGCCAATCCTGGGGTTCAAGAAGGCAGGGCCAGGACCAGCCTTGCTCCCCACCATAAGGTGGCCCAGCCCTGGGCATCTATAACTTACTATTTATGCTGAAATGGATCAATAGAACCAAAGGAGGGAGACAGCAAAAGGGAGGACCCTGTTTTACCACTCGTCCTGTTTCCTTGGAGAGGAAACTCCTTTCATTAAAGCAGGGGTCTCCTGCTTTGACACCAACCAGACTTGCCTGCAATCACACCATTGCCAGGTTTAGCAGATACAAATGCAAGGCACCTGATTCAATTTGCATTTCAGATAAACAACAATTTTTATGTAAGCATGTCCCATGCCATCTTTGGGACGTATTGGTTGTATATATACTTTTTTCTTCTTCGAAATGCAAATGTAATTGAGTATCCTGTAGCTTGACAATCCCAAGAAGAGAGAGCTTTACAAAAACCCCAATGCCTGACCCCTGAGTTGGCAGCTTATTGGGCTGCCTGCTGCCTGGCAACAGCACTTTTCAAAGCCCCCGGGCTCTTTCCGAGGGAGCCAGGAGGGAGAAGGCTGCCTGGGGTGACAGTCGTGGCTTCTCCACTCAGCCTCTCGCCTCCCACCCCTAGGGACCACGGACGTCGCCAGCTGGTGAGCCTGGAGCAGGCGCCGGGCAGATGTGTTCCAGCCCTTCCACCCTGCTCTTTTTGAGCGTGGCCCTGCATTCTTCTTGTCTCAGTTCTTTTCCTCCAAGAAGAGATGATGAAGAGTAATCCCCTGGCCATGTGCTTTCATAAAAACCCTCTGAATTCGTTTCCTTTCTGGTTCATATATTTTTTAAAAAAATGAAATTAACAATTAATAGGAGGCTGATTGCAGGATATTCATCGGAGTCCTTGATTTCTCCCCATGAGATGCCAGTAGACACTCCCCTCCACCAGTCATTTATTAGCTGGCAATGAAATTCACATTTTTGCACGTGCAGGGTGCTGTGGATTTAACCCCAGGGTCTTGCACGTGCTAAACAAGTGCTGTACTACAGAGGTTCATCTCCAGCCCTTTAAAATTTTTTATTTTGAGTTGGGGGTCTTAGTAAATTGCCCAGGTTAGACTTGAATTTGACTTAGCCTTTCCAGTAGCTAAGATTACAGGTGCATGCCTACTGGCATTGAAATTCTTTTTTTGTTTTTTGGGGGGTGTTTTTTGAGACAAGGTCTCACTGTGTAGTTCGGGCTGCCCTTGAATTCACTGCAATCCTCCTGCTTCATCCTCCTAAATGCTGGGGTTACAGGTGTGTGCCACCACACCTGGCCTGAAATTCCCGATGGTGTTTGAACCTGGGCCCTGCAAGTTATGTTGTTAGTCCT
>RJWM01049731.1:0-11012 GCA_004363535.1 Dasyprocta punctata
AGAACACCAGTGTAGTTGAAATTCTTGGGGAAATAAAGCTTTGTTGATTTTGTCAGTTGGAGAAATGTGAATTAAAGAAGTAGGAGACTTGGACAGTCATAGAGGATGCTGGGCTATTCTTATCCTCTTCATTTTCTTGAGCAATTGCCTTTCAAAATGTATTGCACAAGCCCAGGACAGTATTGCGGATGTTCCAAGCATACAACATGCCAGTGGCAGGCATTATCTTCCCCACCATCCCCTGAGCTTAGACCATCGTCAGAAATGTTTGCAGTCTTCTTGGCTTCTTGGTGTTCCAACTGAGGATCCGTCCTTTTTAGAAATCTCCAAAGATTCAATTGCTGCCACTGCCTGCCATCCTTTCCACGGTAAACACGGCCTTTCTCTGCCCAGGAGAAAGGGCAGATTCTTTTTTGCTACCTTACAGCTGTTTTTCCTAATAATTAAAGATAACTTACAAAGTCAGAATCAAGTGTATGCAAAAGTAAGAAAAGAAGAATTACTTGCTATTTTTTCTTAGGAAATACAGTATGGCAAATTTGTTGCTTGAGTGGCGTGGTAAGCCATTCTGGTATCCCTGTTTACCATATTGCAACAAGGGTTAAAACATTTTTTTTTAAATTAGACAACCACGGTTCAGTTAAATATGCTGTCTTATATTGTACCATAAGCTTGTGATGAAATCTTTTTGAAACAGAATAAAAAGTACAAAAATATTTTTACTATCAACATACTTATTAAGTTTCAGCCCTGAAAGTTCCCTGGTTTGTATCAGTGTAAACTATACTTACTTGAAAGTAAACCTAAGTTTGAAGCACTGTTTAAAATAACAGTCTCCCTATGCAACAGCGAAAGGTTGGTTTGTCAGCGTGGCTTTGCTCTTGAACACATAATCATTTTAGTAACCTGTGAGGAAGTATCAGACATTGTGTGCTGGAACACAGTGTCAACTGCAAATGGTTTAATAGACATTTCTCTGTGCTCCAGACATCACCATCTCTACAGCTGCATCTCTGCCAAAGGACTAAGGTTTCTATTCCAGTCACTAGATGCACCAAACCTGTTCCTCGTGGAGATTTCATCAATGTCTGGTTATAAACACAAAATTCTTCAGGCGGAAGATAACCTTTCAGGTGGTTAAGAGTTTTATTTATTTATACTGCTCCTATATAAAAGAATCTGGAGACTTCTGCTACCTTTGTTTACTAATGCTAATCTGAGTGCCCAGGTTTTACACTTAAGGTAGTTTTTTTTTTCTTCTTCTTCTTCTTGAAACGATCTTACTATGTAGTCCAGGCTGGCCTTGAACTCACTACAAAGCCTAGGATGGTCTTAAGCTCATGGCAATACACCGACTCAGCTTGCTGGGTGCTGGGATTACAGGTGTGCATGACCATGCCTAGCCCATATCACATTTTCTAATACAGCAGTCACTCTAAATATTTTAAAGTCCTTTTGTCTATTTCTCTATGTCTTGTGTGACAATGGGAAGTTTCCTGTATTCCTACACTTTTACTGGAGAATTTTGTTGCTGAGGACAATCAACTTCATACTAGGTTATGGTGTAGGGTTTTTTCCCCAAGGGGAGAAAAAACAGGTGGTTCCAAGACAGTTTCTACATCTAAGCTGACATAGGTCCTTTGACTTGTACCGTGTATTTCTGTCTCATTTCCTGGATCCCTGCAATGATCAGAATTGCTTTGTGGTCCTGGTCTGTGCCATTGCCAGGTCAGACCAATGCTAATCCACCCATTTGACAGATGCTCTAGCAAATGCTGCAACTTCGCTTTGAGTCGTCATGCACCTGTGTAAGTTTAAGATGACCTAGTTCTTAGGTTCAGTTCCATCTCCTTAGTTAATAGCACTCACATTGTTTAATGTTTATAATGTCCTTAGCCTCAAAAGAATCCTATGAGGTACATGCTATTTCTTCTATTGCACAAAAGAGACAAGAAAGACCAAAACAGACACCCCAGACAGTCAGTAATTGAAGAAAACAATATTCAACCTTCAGTGCATCTAATTACAATGTGCATATTCTTTAGAGTGTTCTTCATGCATTCAAAGATAGTCTAGTTCTATTTATTAATGATTTATATTGCCTTCTGCTTCAATAAGATTAATTAAATTTATTGTATACTATGTGCTTATAGTAAACTAACAGCGTGTGAATGTGATTTTACATAACATTGTTTGCCTCCGTCTTATCAAAGATACTGGTTGTAGAAATGAGGGCTATGCAGAAAAGCATGAAACTAGCACTGTTTTTCTACTTCAAACATCAAGCCCTTCCTCTGAACACCAGAAACAATAATAACTGCAATGAAGGAACTTTTAAAAAAATGTATTCCTTAGCTAGAGAGAGAAAAAAGTAGCTACAGTTTATGGCATTGAAACAATAGTAGAGATAACTAGAAATAAAACACAAACAGCAATTAAGGTTAATAGTAGAAATCAAGCCCTATATTTATTATTAAAGCCCAGGAGAAAAGAGAAGTCTATGCAGTTATGTTTTTATTATTCTCAAAATAAAAAGCACATACTCCTTAGACATCTTAGCAAACCAAGTTTCTTTTCTGATTTAAAAATATCATCATGAAGTCTCAAATGGTTTTCAGATATCATGTTAAATCTTATAGTAAAAACAAAACAACAACAAAAAAACCTTACACTTTGGTGAGTACCTATTTGTGCACAACTTTTTAGGTACTGGGGATTGAACTCACAACATCGCACCTGCCAGGCAGGTGCATAAGCCACGAAGCCAAACTCTTGGCCCTATATTTTTGAGGCAGGATCACACTATGTAGCCCAAGCCAGCCTTGAATTCACAACATTTGACTTACCTCAGCCTCCCAAGTGCTGGGATTAAAGGCGTGTGCCACCAGGCCCAGCCTGTGCACAACTCTTTATGAGGCATTTTTACATTCTTAAACACATCCCCCCAAAAAAAATCCATCTGTGCATACCTCTAGACTACCACTTACGGAAACGTGTGCTTATGACTTTCTATCTCCAGTTAAATTTTAAACTCTCTGAATGGAGATGTGTTGATTATCCTCGTCTTAAAATTCATATCTCCATCAAAAGTATGGCAACTTTTCTGAACAAAATAGCCATATTCCCTGTTCGCTTTGCTTTATTTGCTTCATAGCTCCCATTAACTTCTTTGAATTCATATTGTATTAGCTCATGGCTTCCCTTTTGCTTTCTGAATATTTTATTAACATATGAGCTGTATGTGCATGAAATTTATCAGTTCTGAAGCCGTTAAGACACTGCTTAATGTATAAGACATGCTCAAAATAAATATTTGGTCAATAAATAAATTATTTTTTAAAATCTAACTCCAACACAAAATGTACTGACCAGGAGTTTTTGTAAGTATTTTTATTAACTTGAACTGAATTTCTAGATTTCTTTTACTAGTAGGAAACTAGCATCAATGAGAGTAACTGATTTCTCAAAGATCACATATTTAATAAGCAGAGAGTTTGGAGCATGAACGCAGGTCTCTTCATACCCCTGAGTCCATTCAACACTTCTTCAGAGAACCACAAGAATATTGCTTAGGTGTGCTGATTTCAGATGTATCTTTTTGGTGGGCTTTTTGGTGGGATAAAGTTTAGCAAAGCTAGAGTGATAAATGTGGAGTTAATCTCAAGTATAGAATAGAAACCAAGCCATAATTGATTTATTTGTATTAGTAACCAAAATATTCATATGATTTACCCATCATATATGAGTGATGCAGAATTACTATTCTGTTGCAAAAGGTAGGAGGTCAACATGTGTTTCCTTTCAGAAGGTCAGCTACCTTCTACACAGGAGTAGGCTATCAGGGTAACTTTTGGAATGACTAAAGTAATCCTTAAGTCCTAAACTTACGCTAGCTCTAAAAAAAAATTATTGCTTCAGTGTACAGCATAAAAAAGACACTTGGTCCTAAAAAACTTTGATTGCTCATATAATAATGGAAGTGAATTGGCTAGAATTAAATGTGTATATACATTGGGAAAGATGTAGTTTAGCATGAGAGATGATCAAGATGACTAAGTTGGAAAACGAAACCAAAGTAACTGGATGAATTGACTGATTGAGGTTTTCCATATCCTGTACCTAAATAATGAAATCTGCCAAATATGCATGGAATTAATTTTACTAAGCTGTTACTTTGGATAATGGTTAATAACTACTTTCAGCTACTTCTGAAATTCTGTTCCTAGTTAGGCGTAATAAAAAACATACATTAAAAGAGAATGACTCATTTCTCAGTGTAGTGGAAATCACATATGCTACAGATTCAGTTCACTTTAGCTTTAAATTTTGATTACGCCTGTTACTAAAAGAGAGATCACGAAGGGGTTGCTTTTCTCTGATACCTAAAATAGGTTTAAATTTTAAATTGAGGATATGCACCCAACCCAGTGCTTGCCAGAAAATAGGACTCAATGTCTTCTACAATCTAAATGTAAGCTTCAAAACTGTGTAGTGTAGATTTGACTCAATCCATATAACTTGTAGAAAATTGAATCTTAATTGCATCTTCCCAGCAACAGGAAATGCACCCAAAGTTATAACTGACTTCAATCTTTCTGAGCTAATCTTGTTTTCTCCACAATGTTCACGCTCTCACTGCTTTTGATACCTCTCTTAATTGTCTTTATCCTTTAAAATAAAATTACAACTAAAAACTTTCTTTTTTTACACTCGGTTTATGTTGTTATTTGATATATCTGACTCCTGCTTGGTGTCTGCTGAATGCCAGGAGCAAATAGCCTGAAATTTGTCCTCCAAAATAAAAGTAAATTAGGGCATGCAACCTTCACTCCAAAGTCAAAATGGCTACTAAGTTTGTGGAGAATTCTATTCAAAGACTGAAGCTTATGCTAAACTGCTGTGGGAGTGGAGCATGCTTTTTATTTGCCAGGTTCCTCTTGGCATTTTGACCCTGAATTCCATCACTCAAGGTTTTCACACAGAAAACTGGAGACATCCCTTTAGGTCACAAACAAGTCCAAGTCATTTAGTAGATGTTGGCTTTATTTTGTGTGTTTCTCAACTTTGAATTAAAACAAAGCTTGTCTTTTAAGTCATGTTCTGCTTCATACTGATGAAAAGCTGGTAGTGAACACAAAGAGGGAGTACTTTATTTATTTGTTTCTGTATTTTTATGCTTATAATTACTCAATTATTTATACTTATTGATCCACAGCTATAAATGCAGACTTTGTTCACTTTCCTTGTTCCACATGAAGTTTTCCAAAAAAATCAAGAAATAAGTCTTATGTAAAGGCAACGTAACTACAATTTAAAAAAGGTCTCAACATATGCGTCTAATGACTAAACCAGTGCCTTTTAGCCTTGAATCCCTGGTATCTAGGACTACCAGAAGTTATTAAATGAGTATTACCACTAAATATTTATTAATTATTTGGCACTAGGACTGATAGCCCATTAGTTGGCAATAATTGCCACACAGTGTACAGTAAAAAATCAAATATTTCCCAAGAAGCGTTTTCTTGTTGCAAAAATAATCTGGAAGAATTTCAATTTATTATAAATAAACAAATTTATTTAAAGTTGAACTCAGATCTTCTAACATGTACCATGGGAAATTAAACTTTAAGAGATATAAATATTATCGAACTTTGTGGACTATGTATCTGTTCCTTTGAAATTATTATTATTATTATTATTATTATTATTATTTAGGGAGCAGCTTGCTGGAGCAGTGTTACTCAGAGTATGGTTTCCAGAGAGTATTCCACGGCTTGCTCAGTGCCAGAGTCACTAGCACTACATATCTGCAAGCATTATTTGGATCAGAACTTTCCAACTTTATCTGCCTGTTAGAATTATGGAGGGAACTTTTTAAATTCATAGATGTCTGGACCTCACTCAGAAACAATTTACATAATCAACTCTAGGCATAAGGCCAGATTTAGAAGTTTTAAAAATCCCTAAGTGAGGATAATCACTTAGAGAATATAAGAAAAATGCAATTATATTCCAGATTATTGGCTACATAGAATAGCTAAAATTCATTTTTAATTTTGTGATAAGACTTTTTCCTCATGTTTTCTTTCACTAAATCATTATTGTTATTTCATGAAGCAAGTACTATTACTATCCTGCCTTAGTCTGTTTATGCTGCTATAACAAAATGTCTAAGACTGGGTAATTTATAAACAATAGAAATGTATTTCTCACAGTTCTGGAGTCCAGACAGTCCCAGTTCAAGGTGCCTGTAAATATATCATGCAGTAAAGAGCAATGTACCACAGCCTCAGTGAGGAGGAATCATTCTACTTCACAAATGAAGTTGTCTTACCGTGTCTTCACTTGGTCGAATGGATTTAAGGACAAAAAGGGCTAGGTCAAGATCATTAGTCCTCTGTGTGAGAACTCTATTTTCATGACTAATCACATCTTAAAGGGCTGACCTCTTAATACTATTACATTTTTATTAAGTTTCAGCATATGAATTTGTTGATGATACATTCAAACCGTAGCACTTCCATTTACAGTTGATGAAATTAGGTTACTACAAAGATAAACACACTTGCAAATTCACAGACACTTGGATGCCAGATCTGGGGCATATAAACAATATACCACTTTGCTTCCTAAACTCTTTTCATGGCAGACTTTGATTATTTGTGCTATATTTGCTATATTAAGATGCTAATAAGAAACTTAATGAACTTCAGTGCTATGTCCTTGTTCCTGCAAAATCAACTACTTTAATATTTTGATCACTGCTATATATAATTTTGTACTTTCAAATCTACTCTGTGTCTTTAGTTGATAGTTCAATTACTAGAACATCACTAAAGTTGTCACCTCTCCCTCTTCCACGTTCGATGGTGAAATAGGAGTTAATTTAGGGCAAACCGTACCAGTGAAAAGACATTAATGTTGATTTAGGTAGTCAGATCATTCAGCCTTTCTGTCTCCTTCTTCAGTTGATGTGATAAAACTGAATTTATATCAACTAAGTAGAAAAAACATTGCTTAATCTAATTATTATTTTGTTATGATAGCAAAACCTCAGTTGAACGGACCCCAAATAATGCAACTTTAGAACATGTGGCATTTCTCCCTCATTGAAATCAAAGGAAAGAATAATCCATTTGACATTGAAGGCCTTCAAAAGTTACACCACTCTTGTCCCTTCTGAAATTCTATTCTACTAATTATCTGCATATTTTCATAATATTAGTGTTCTCCTGAAATCCTGTAGAGACCAACACAGATATGGCTGGAAAGAGCTCATATTCCGAAAAACAGATAATCTTCTATTTGGAATTTAGGACAAGCAAATCTGTATTGTTACTTAAATTTTTCTTTCTCTTTTAAACATGTATACTGTTGCTCTAATTAAGTCCATTGGGTATGTACATTTTTTCTCTTCTAATTTCAGCTCTTAGCAATAAGCAGTAGTTAGCTCCTAGCACATCAGCGTAGTGAGTGATGATGAGTGTAGGACAGAAACAATTTTCTGTGCAGCTGGCTTCTCTGACAACTTTGACATGAAAACAGATTGCTATTCCTCAGACATTTTAAGATAACAAATCAATATTGCTAACATATATTTATTATAAAATATTTAGTCTAATAACATGGTACTACTCTTTATATTCATAATACATTGTGTAAATACCATAAACTATATTAAGATCAAAAAATGTGTATGTTAAAACTCTAACTGCTCATCAATATCTCAGAAAGTAATTACATAATTGCAATCTTTTCAGTGGTAAACACTGAAATGAAGTGATTAAGGCATGCCCTAATCCAACAGGACTGGTGTCCTTATAACAAAAGGAGATGAGGCACAACATACGCAGAGGGAAGACCATGTGAAGACCCAGAGAAAATAGTATCTGCAAACCAAAGGAGACATCTCAGAAGAAACTAACCTTGCCAACTTGTTGATCTAGGACTTCAGACCTCCAGAGAAAGTTCTGAAATCTATACATAAATCAATAGATTTTTGAGAAAATAGATTTCCGCTACTGAGCTTCTGAGAAAATAAGTGTTAATTTGGCCTGTCAATAATTTTATGAATATACTTACTCTTCAAGTTAGAATAGTAATGCCTTGTATTTCTTTAGTCCTTTTCTTCTTTTCAATATCTTATTGTGTTGTTGCTTTGGATTTTCACAACTCCTGGACAGAAATCAAGGTATATTTCTATTCTGCTGGGCTCCTTACTTAGAATACAATGTGACCCAAAATGAACAAAACAAATGACATCCTATCTTTTTATAAATTCATAATCAATCATTATGAATTTATATAAAGATTATCTTTTCATTTAAAAAAAATTAAAAGCTTGTTTTCCAATTTGGAAGGAAAAAAGAACTCTACTCATAACATATATAGCTGAATGTGACTATTTAGGGCTGAAGTATGACCACTTTGCCATTACTGAATTGCATGGTAGCTCTTGGAAGGCCCTGGTACAAACTCCCCATGCTACTTTGACCTCTGAGTGGCAGATATCAAACACAGAGGCGTATGGGGGCTCCCTGATCCTTTGAACACTATACACTGGATTGCTCTACAAATTATCTGAAAACTTTTATCACATATCAAACACAGGGTTTCTCTTAACTGGTCTTAAATATGTTATTGTAAAAGAGTTCTATAACTATTAAGCTTTAATTTTAAATCTGATCTTACTCTGTATTTTCTATATTTAGATAAATATTTTTTCTCTCCTAAATTGTGTCTCAGTTTTATTCCCTTCTTCTTTTGGCAAACTTAACACTTCTAACCTAATCTCAGGAATTCATAAATTTACAGTTTAAATGGGAAGACTAACATTACTTGCTTCATGAGTGTTGTTTTAGAGTTACATAAAACACATCAAATATTTAATAGGTTTATTTTTCACTTACTTGGAACTTCAAATATTGTGGTTATAAATAATAATAAAATACATTGAGATAGGTTTCTCTTCATATAACTACTTACAAAGAGACATAAAGATGAGTAATCATTTGGGGCAATGTTTAAATGGTTTTCAATATTCTTGAAATATACCTTCAAAATACATTTAAAAGATGTTTTGAAGATGTAAGAAAAGGACTATTTCATGTATTATAGATGTCTTAATCATCTTTGTCATTGTTTAGGCGCGTTACCTGACAGTCACAATTGAAAGGAGAGGCTTCTTTTGGCTCATGTGTTTAGTTCATTACCAGCCAACTGCAGGCGCGATGGTGAGATGAAAGGGCCCGGTGCAGGACAGCGGCTCATTTCACGGCAGCCAAGAAGCAAAGTGCCAAAAGGGGAGCTGGAAAAGGACATACCAAGCCCACCTCCTGACAAGAAGTCAACTATAGCACCCCATATTCCCATCACATGCCAGACACCTGAGGCTTTGGGGGTCATTTTAGATCTAAACCACAATATTCTGCTCCCCAGTCCCCAAAAGACTCATGAACATCTCTTCATGCCATATGCATTGAGCCCATGTCAGAGAACTGGCAAAGTCTTAATGGTTCAAGCATTGCTGACAAGTATAAGTTCAAAATCTCCTCTAAGATTTAAGACAAACTCTTAGCTGGGAACCCCTGTATAGGAGCACTGCATAGGAGACTGCCCCTACAGCACTGCCAAGAGTTGTAACCATCACGGCTTCTCTCTTGGGTTGGCTTTTCGCACTCCTTTCAGCTTTCCTTAGATGTTCCATGTTCCTGACTTCTCCAACTTCCTAAAGTCTCCATTGAACTTTTGGCTTCACTCTCACAGCTTTTGCCCTCTCAGGGACATACAGCTTGGCCTCCCAAGTCTTCTTCTGAAATCTGAATACAAGTCTCCTTCACTCTGCAGTCCTCGCATTCTGCACGCCTGTAAAAAAAGAACTGCAGTGATAATGTCAGTGTCTGCTACTGACTGCAGCAGTAGCTGTGCCCTTTTGCATCGTACCTGCAAAGGTCTCTGAGTGCCTGGATGGATGATCACTGGGAATGAATCTCCGAGAACCATTTCTGCAGGCAGCTCTCTGGGTCCTTCTCAGTTAGGGTGCCCTGGGCCTTTCATCTCAAACCAACCTTTCACTTTTGCATCTCTTAGTCTGTGAAGTACGGGTCCTTATTGGTCGCTGAGGTGCCCTCAAAGCATCCCTCCTATTGTTTGGTTGTGCAGTAACTACCTTCTTTTTAATGTTAGTTTTTTCAGCAATCTAGCGTTCCCTCTAACTTTATTTGCCCAATTTTTACAGGCATTTCCTTTTTGGTGAAACTCAAGTCTTTTAAAATCACTCAGCTGTGCTGTTTGCTCTTGATTCTCAATGTAAAGCTGGCTAAAAGCCTCAAAAGGTACTCATGGATGGCATCACTTAAACACCAGTATGCCTTGAAGTTTTCTCTGCCAGGTTAATTAATCTGCTACCTTTAATCTCAGTCTCCCTCAGAGTCTCAGGAGATGAGCAAAATGTAGACAAAATTTCTGCCAGAGCATAACACGCATGGCCTAGAGTCCAAATGCCAGTGGAATCCTTGTTCCCAGATGAAATCTCCTGGGTCTGTCCTTTACTTACCTCCAATTAAGCTTAGCTTACACCATTCTAGAGCTTTTCCAGGTGAAATCTCCAAATCTTTCCAAACTCCTTCCACAAACCAGTTCGAGAGGCTTTTGTACCACATGATCAGGTAGGGACACAGCAATGACCTCACTTTGCTAGCGCCAAAATCTGTCTCAGTCACTTTTCTTGTCCCTAAGACAAAATACCCAACACCTACAATTTAAGAGAAAAGAGATTTATTTTGGCTCATGTTTCAGTCCAAAGTAGGATAGGTCCGAAGCAGAACAGCATGGCAGAGAGAGAAGGCACAAGACAGCTGCTCATGGCATACAGGGAGCGGAGAACTAAGTAAGCAACGAAGTAGACAGATTTACCCTTCTAGGTTGCAAGCGAACACAACCTTACACACTCACAAGTCAGCTATATTGCTCTCATAATCCAAACATCTTCCAAATACATGAGGCTTTGGAAA
>RJWM01049732.1:0-11012 GCA_004363535.1 Dasyprocta punctata
GTTTGCATGTAAAAATATGAATTTGTAACACATAGAAAGTCTTGTGTACTATGTATTGCTTTCATTTTTGAAATGAATTTTATGAAAAGGTATTAAAGCACTATGGAAACACATCATCTAGTCTATGTCTCAGAATTCCATCTCACTGGATTCTCAGAGGACCCAGAACAGCAGCTCACCCTCTTTGGAGTCTCCCTGTTCCTGTCCATGGTCACAGTGTTTGGGAACCTGCTCCTCATCCTGGCTGTCAGCTCTGACTCCCACCTCCACACCCCCATGTACTTTTTCTCTCCAGCTTGTTCTTTGTGGACATTGGTTCCACCTCCACCACAGTCCCAAAGATGTTTGTGGACATCCTATCTCACAGCAGAGTCATCTCCTTTGTGGGCTGCCTCAGTTAGTCTGTCTGTTAGTTCTGCTCAGGTTTAGCAGAAGGGGAGTCTGATCAACTTTCATTAGTCAGGACCACCCTCAAGGGAAAGGAGTTGGAATGTTTAACTTCAGAGTGCCTACTGAATGAATGTGTGAGTGAATGGAACAGACAGTGTAAGCCATAGGCTGCTCCATCTTTGCACCAAGATTGAGAGGCACTGGTCGTGGTGATTGATTGAGCCCTCACCTGCTGTGGCATGGTGATCAACTTATGGCATAATAGAGGCCTCACACCCTCTTTAGCAAAGTCATGCCTAAATTCCCATAAGGGGAGAGGCCAGGCAGGCATCTGAATTGTCTCTCTCTGAAGAGCACCCACCCTTTGTCTGTTGTGCCATCATTCAAGGACACACAACACACACGTAGGAAGCCAGAAACTGAAACTAATTAGTCAAAACCCATCGTCCGTGCAGGAAGAAGGCTTTTACAGAG
Organism: Dasyprocta punctata; assembly: GCA_004363535.1. Classification (NCBI taxonomy): domain Eukaryota; kingdom Metazoa; phylum Chordata; class Mammalia; order Rodentia; family Dasyproctidae; genus Dasyprocta; species Dasyprocta punctata. Next base: position 865 of record RJWM01049732.1, read on the forward strand.
TTAAAAATAAAGCCAAGTTGCTCCCTATATCTTAAAGAAAATAAAAGGAAAAAAAGGCCCATTCTTCCTGAGAATTCTGCCTTGGCACACTCATTGACCACTGCAGTTGCTGCCAACAGTTTCACCCTCTACTCCCAACTCATCTACTTCTGGCCAGTTGAGCCAGTTCTAGTTTGATTAGTCATTGCCTGCATTCAGTCACAGAGGCTCCTCTCCCAGAGATGTACCTACCCTAGTCAGATGCTGTCTTCGAATGCACATCTGAAATGACTGTCAGCAATTCATTCTGAGTTCCACAGTTTGAGAAAAAATTAGACTCTCAGCACTAAGGAATGAGTTGCCATGGCCTTTCCCAAAGGTCCCCCCACCATAAAATCAGTCAAAAATTTCTCAAAGACATCAATGAGGAGTACAAAAAATCCATCAACCACTGTTTCCCAGAAACCTGATAAAAGAAAGGCACCCGATGTCCATAAGAAAATTCAGTCTGATAGATGACCATAGCTTCTGGCTATGAGTTACAAGGACCATAGACACAAAACGAAAATGTGCCCTCTCAGTTTGAGACACAAACAAACTGGACTATCCAGCCTCACCTCAACCTGAACCTCTCCTAACCCTCTTGGGCCTGAATGGATAGGAACCACCACGCTGTATCAAATTGGACCCCTGAGAACCTGCAGCATTGCAAAACTTTGGGACAAGCCTGTGACTTTCTTGGTAGACAATGGAACAGAACTCTACCTTCATAAATTCCCTCTGTCAAAAATTTATCATCACCAAAGGAACTAAAGCTCTTGTCTCTCACCCCTTCTGCCAGGTACAAACTTGTAGTCTGGGAGGACATCTCACCAAACATGACTTCCTATATAAGCCAGTCCCCATACTGCTTCTGGGAAAAGATGCCCTCTTCAATTTAGAAGTAACGATCACCTTTGCGCCAATCCAGTCAACCTCCCTCTTGTTTAACACTGAACTTTGAATTTTGACTGTTTGTTGAGAGAAAGATATTGTCTGCATCAGCCTGAGATAGATAACCACAACTCTGAGATCTGAAAACTTTCCTCCAAGAGGTATGAGCCAAAGACTCACCTCAGTGCCTGGCCATCAACCATGCCACCTCACCACAATCCCCGTTGCTGTCAGATGTTACAAGAAGCACAATCTGGCATCCAGCCACACATAAGTCACCGAAACAATACAGGATACTGATAGGCAGTTAATCTGTGGTTCCCAACTCACACATCATTTTTTGGACAGTTACCAAATTGACACAAGGGTTTGGAAACTTCCCACTATTTTCAAGGAGGCTGTCTTAGTTACTTTTCGTTCATTGCTGAGACAAAATACCTGACACCAAAAATTAGGGAAGGAAAGGTTTATTCTTACAGGTTCTTGGGAGTTTCAGTCCTACTTAGTTGGCTCCAAGTCAGCATGGCATGGAGGGGCTGCCGTTCATGGTGGCTGCAAGCCACAAGGCATGCTGGCCCAAGAGAGAGAGAAGGCAGAAGTGCAGAAGTGCAAGAGGAAGACCTGCCTTCCCTTACACTGTATCTTAGCTCCATTCCTGGGCATGTGCAATGTTCACATTGCCAATCCCAGCGCTAGACAACAAACTAAACACAAGCACTAGACTCCGCTCCATCAAAAGTATGAGGACTTGGGGGGTACACAGCATATCACCCAATACATTCCACCCCTGGACCCCCAAGACTCATTTACATTCTTAATACAAAAGCCATTTAGTCCATCTGCAAAAGTTGCCAAAGTCCTAACAGTTTCAGCATTGCTAAAAAGTCCAAGTCCCAAATCTCTTCTGAGATCTATGGCAAACTCTTAACTGTAAACTCCTGTACAAATGAAAACAAGGTTAAGCACTTCCAACATATGAAGGCACAAGGTAAACATTACCATTCCAAAAGTTACAAACAGGGGAATACAAAGCATTGGAACCAAATCAAGTCCAAAATCCAGCAGAGCAAACATTAAGTCCTGGAGTTCTCTGCTCAGCATCTGAAGTAATCTGGTTACAAGCTCCAACAGGCTTGAGTGACTCCACCCCTGTGGCACCTTCAGGGGTCTTAACTTCCATAGCCTTCCTTGGACCATCCATGTTCCTTGGCTTCACCCTTACATCTTTATACATTGCTCTCTGCAGGTGAGGCAGAAGTTGCCTTAGCCTTTTCTTGTACTTAAAACCAGCGCCACATGGATGCCGCCAAGGTCCGCTGCACCCTGGAGCAGTAGCCAGGCTTTCCTCTCTCTTGACTGTAGAGGTCGACTGCCTGGATCACTGAGCTCTCTGAACCTGATTGTGAGGAACAGTTTCTCTATGCTGCCACCATTCTGGAACCTGGTGTGGCCACCTCCATTTGGGGATATGGCGTGGCCCCTGTCACCACTCTGGGACAAGGCACTCTGTGGCTTTTTGTCACCACTCTGGGACAGGGCACTCTGCAGCTTTTTCCTCTGAGCAAACTCTTTCACTTTTGAAGACCTGAGGCTGCAAAGGCTGGAGGCCGGCTGCTTCCCGGGATACCCCGAGGCCAACTTTTTTATTCCTTTGTTCCTTCTCAGCAATCAAGGTCTCAGCTCCATCTTTACAGTCCATAGCTTCCTGGCCAAACTCACGTTTTAAATCACCATGCTGGGCTCCTTGCTCTTTATTCGCAACATAAATCTGGTAAAGAGCCCCCAACAAAAGCCAGGCCACCATTTCAACACTAGATTGCCTGGAAATTTCTCTTTGTAGAGTAATTAGTCCTTTGCCCTTAACCTCAATCTCAGGCAAAGTCTCCGGGCATGGTCAGAACGCAGACAAACTTTCTGCCAAACTGTAACACACATCATCTGGAGTCCAACCACCAATGCAGCCCTTCTTCCCAGCAGAAACCTCCTGAGCCTGGTCCTTACCAGCAGACTCTATCAGCATTCTGGTCTCCTGGGCTCTGACCAGAATCTCCCATACAGAACAACCTAAGCCATTCCAGCTCTATGCATGTAGATGACATCTCTGAACCTTTCCAAACTTTCCCCACAAGCCATTTCCAAAGGCTCTCGAACCACATGGTCAGGAATAGTGGCAGCAATGATCCCACTCCTCTGGTACCAAATTCTGTCTTGGTTACTTTTCACTCATTGCCAAGACAAAATACCTGATGCCCAAAATTAGGGAAGGAAAGGTTTATTCTAAAAGTTTCTCGGGAGTTTCAGTCCTACTTAGTTGGCTCCAAGTCAGCATGGCATGGAGGGGCTGCCATTCATGGTGGCTGCAAGCCACAAGGCACACTGGCCCGAGAGAGAAGATGGAAGCACAGACCCGCAAGAGGAAGACCCGCCTTCCCTTACACTGTATCTTAGCGCCACTCCTGGGCATGTGCAATGTTCACATTGCCAATCCCAGCACTAGACAACAAATTGAACACAAGCACTAGACTCCGTCCCATCAAAAGTATGAGAACTTGGGGGTACACAGCATATCACCCAATACAGAGGACCTGGCAAAAGATTTGGCCACGTTCTCATCACCTTCTTTTGGGACAGCCTGTTTCTCTGTATCTTCTAGCTTCATCACAGTTCCCCAAGAAAGAAAAAAATTGAGGTTTTAAAACTGAAAAATTTTTATAGTCAAATTGTTAAAATGTACCTCTTCTGCCTGTAAAGCCACTTCAAGATTTCCGAACTGCCAATGCCACTGTGATTGCCCTCCATATATGTTGCTTCAGTCTTCTGCCACCCACAACCTGGTGGAACACCAGCCTGGACCTAAAGAATACATTTTCCTTCCTTTACTTAGCTCCTGTCAACCAGCCCCTCTTTGCCTTTAAATAGAAAGACTCCAGTTCTGGACTCAAAGTTTAGCTGACTCGGATACTATCTCATTACTAGTGTGCAGGAGAAAATAAAAATAAAAATCTCTGTTAAACATTAAATAGATCCTTTCTTGGTTCACAAGAATAGAGCACAATCATCGAGCTCCTGAAGACCAGTGCTTTTCTATTTTACCCATACTTTCATCTCTTTTTAGAATGTCTCATTAAACCAAAAAAGATCATTCATTTGTGTCTACGTTATGGATACATGTTGCCTGTAACTTCATTTAGCAAAGCTACAAAATTAAGTTACTCAAAGATCATAAAAGAAAGATCTCGTGGGTATAAAACAGTAAAATATTCTTAAAGAGAAAGGGGTAATGTTGTGAATGGGGTTGAGATATGTTTTAGTGTTTTATGTCATTTCACACTCAGTGCCTGTTCTTAGTCATATCTAGCAATAAACTTGCTATTTGTATGAAGGTAGTGCTTTATTTTTTTTAAAAAATCCACCATAACTAAATACTTCATTTTCAAATTTCCTTTAAGTGCACAAAAGTGCAGCTGGGTAATTACATCCATATTGCCATCAAGCAGTAACAGCAGAGAAGAGTGGATAGATTCACACACTGTACACTTAGTAACAGGTCAGTGGCACACATCTAAAATATTAATTTCCTGACTCATAATCCAGGTTCTAGTTTTCTCTAATGGAGCCACATGGAAATACTTCAACAAACCTCAGGGATATTATTAATTTGTATCTTAAGATTAATATGATACATTCTGTAGGATTGGTTTTTATTGAGAAAGATGTATGCAATTGATAGTAAAATCAAGTGCACCTCAGTTGAAGTTCAAACACACATCCTCCACCCACAGACTCTGGTAATTTTCTCTTGCATGATATAATGAGAGACATAAGAATTTTGAAATAATATTGTCATAATAATGAACTTTCAAATTATATCATATTCTTTTATCTAGTAAAATAGTGCATCAGTGAAAGCATTTAAAGTGGCTGTGTGTTCTTCACAGAGAGAATTAAATCTACATGTATACATAAACTACTAACATTTCAGTGCAATAGCGGTTGTGATCTACACTAATTAGCAGATCATTATATAATTTTAATGTAAGTTTATAGGAAAACTTCTTATGGATACTAAATCTTTATTAAGTATATTTTAGGTGTGTGCCATAGTTAACTTCTGTGTCAACTTAAGTAAGAAATGCCCAACTGATTCAGTTACCATTGTTCTGGGTGTAACTGAATGGATTTTCTTAAAAGAAGCTAAAATTCTGTATTACTTCTACCTTTTTTCTGTTTTGCTTTATTAAAATAAAAAAATTGAGGCTCAAGAATCAAAGATAAAAGAAAACTTGTCATTGCTCTCCAAATATGTACATATAAGTATACAAATGTTGACTGTCTTCACACAAACACAAAAAATATGGTAACTTTCTATAACAGAACACTTTGAATGGTATTAAAACAAACCCAATCATTACTAGTAATAATAAATATTCTGAAATTTTATTTTCTCCTTACTTTATACATTCATCACATGTGAATCACATAGGGAGCATTCATTATATTTTTATTACTACCTTAAAGCTGTTGTATCGATGAGAAATTAACAGAGGAAAAAATAGTGAGTCTCAGAAATACAATCTTCCATCACAGGCAAGTTGTAACAGTCACAATTGTAGCAGTCAGTGTTCTAAATCAAATGATAAGATCTGATGCACTGATCTTATTACTTACCAGTTGTTATAGGTATAGTCCAGATGGCCCCGCCAAGTCTCATGTAATCATGGCATGGATGCTGAGTCTGGCCTTTGTGATTGACTTGTTGTCTAGCACTGGGATTGGTGATACAAGTGTTGTGCCCACCCAGAGGTGGAGCCAACACACAATGTATGGATGGGAAGAAGGTGTGTCTCGCTCTCTTTTGCTGGTTCACCTAGCTGTTGCTGTGGACATGAATGGTAGCCCTGCCACACCATGCTGCCTTGGAGCCAACTGAGTATGGACTGAAACCCCCGAGAACTGTAGTAAATAAACCTTTCATTCCCTAATTTTGGGTGTCAGGTATTCTGTCTCAGCAAGGTGTGAAAAGTAACCAAGATACCAGTCATCCGAAAGTGTTACACAGAGGTCCAGGGTTCCTAACTACAGGAACAGTTAAGGTATATTTTTAAACTTTCCAATTTTCTTTATGCTTTTTCCTGAACAAAGCAATTCTCAAAAGGAACAGGAGAGTGTGCAAGAGGGGTTTCTCCTTGAAATGAGAAATTGAAATAACTTGCACCATTATGGCGAGAATCTGCCAAGATTTTCCTGAAAACATGTCTTATGTCTGTCATCAGGCAGCCCAATTCAAAAGACATTTAATTAGCTCTAAATGACAACCTAGTAAAAATTGTGCAATATAATACTCTTTCATTTTTGTAAAGTAATAATGTGGGGAAAAACAGCTAGAGAAAGACTGTGGAAATAAAATGAAGCAAGCAGTTTAAAACACAAACCTCAGCACCTGAAATTCAGGAAATTCTCAATAACACTTCTTGATGTTATGATTACTGTGTTAGTCTCGATATCCTTATCACCTCCTTCATAATACCTGTGTAGTGCTTAGAAAATGGTTTGGAGAAACCCACAGCCTGCATCATAGTCCAGATGCATGTCAAAATTAGACAATTGTGGGTAGGAGATTAAGACTGAGTAAATTTTTCTAGCCGGGCGTGGTGGCGCACACCTTTAATCCCAGCACTAGGGAGGCTGAGGTAGGAGGAGTGCTGTGAGTTCAAGGCCAGCTTGGGCTACAACGCGAGTGCAAGGCCACCCTGAGCTACACAGTGTGACCCTGCCTCAAAAAACCAGGGCCAAGAGTTTGGCTCAGTGACTTAAGCACCTGACAGGCGCAAGGTTTTGAGTTCAATAATAAATAAAAAAAATTAAAAAAAAATAAAGATTGAGTAAATTTTTGTGCACATGACCACAACCAAGAACATAAAAATGAGTTCTGATAACTGAAAATGTACCCATTGGTATCCTCCCATCTTGGCAATCCAAACTTTCATATTTGTCCTCATGAGTAATTAATGTTTCTGATGATCCTTCCTCCCTCCATGATCTCCAGCTAACTGTGAAGCTGGAGGAACAGACCAAACATTGACTGTTCCATGACCTTCAAGGCACAGAGCTCATAATCAGCAAAATAGGTGAAGTCCTTCAAATCTCTAAGAACTCCCTAGTATTAATGCAGGAAAAAGAAGAGATGAATGTCTTCTATTTTGTGTGAACCTCTCTTCTCTTCAGTAAAAACACTCCATGTAATATTTAGTATTTATTGCTTTTATTAACACGTACAAATTGTAGATATTAATAAGATTCAGAGTGACATTTACCTCTATGCACAGAATCTGCATTTCTCACATCAAGGGAAACATACTCCACCCTAATCCCCCTTTTCAGAGTGTCTACCGACCTAATTTCAAGATGACTTTGTTCAGTTCCCACATATGAGACACAATACGCAATACTCATTTTCTGTGTCTAGGTTATGTTTTGAAAAAAGATATCTTATTTTGTTTTCACTGTTTTCTGCAATGAAATATATATTAAAATACCATATTCACCATTCCCAAATGCATAAATGGCATAAATGTCATTTCACTTTGTTCTGTATCCATCAATGTCATCCATCCCCCTAAACTTTTCACTCTCTCATGTTGAATGTTTGAACAATTTAAAAATACTTCCACACCCCCCTCACCCAATAATAGTAACTGCCATTCTAGTAGGAAAAAAATGCAGTATTAAATTCATCACACTACAAAAATAACATGAACACTGAGTCCTCATTTACACATCTAGACGTTTACTCTTACTGCTTCTTCAAATCTACACTGCAAATGGTTGTCACAGGCCATGAAATTAAAGTGTTCTGCTGTGCAGGCTCCTCAGTGCACTTTTTTATCTCTGTCCCACAGGCTGTAGATGAAGGGATTCAGCATAAGGGTCACAGCAGTGTACATCACTGAGGCCACTGCAACATTCTGGGTGAAGATGATATAAGTGAAGCAAAGTATACTCCAAAGCCTGTGCCATAAAATAAACAAACAATTGACAAGTTAGACTCACAGGTGGAGAAGGCTTTGTACTGCCCATCTGGTGATGGAATTCTCGAAATGGTAAAAACAATTTTCTTTCAATTTTTTTTTATTTTAAAGATAGTAAAATCCAAAAAAAGGTAACAGAACGAAGTCAATCAAAACAAAGCAGTAGAACTGATACAGAACTTCTAAGAAAGATACTATGAAAACAATAGCTACTATAGTATATCTTGTTATTTTCAGAATAGTTGACCTTTCCAACAGGTATAGTAAAATCAAACCAAAAGAAAAAAAAACAATAAAACCAATAAAAACCGTATATAAAATAAGGCCAAAAAATTAGTCAGAATAAAGCAAAAAATGAGAACAATATTGGGCCTCGAAGACAAGATAGAAGAGAGTCTCCCATTTTTGCTACACTATGCACTGTCATCTTCCGAAGAGATGCCCAAGCTGCCAGCCCCAGGCCTGCAAAATGAACAAAACAATACTAGCATCCAGCTGTTCTATGTACCTTAGTTGCTATCAATGTAGCCAGACCTCCAAATGAGCATGTTGCTTTACGGGGGTGGGGGGTGGTTTGTCCTTGATTCTTAGCCCACGCGCCAGTAGGCATATGCGGGGAAGAGGTCATGTTTCTCTTCCTGGGGTCCACGCCAGTCGTGCAGGCCCCTGGAAGGCTGTCTTACTTGTCTCCTGGTTGGAGGTGCTCAGGCCCGGCTGGGCAGGCTCCCAAGAAACCCATTTCTTTCTACTCCTGGGGTCCACACCAGTCACACAGGCCCCCAGAAGGCAGTCTTACTTGTCTCCTGGTTAGAGGCACTCAGGCCCGGCTGGGCGGGCTCCCAAAAGCCCATTTCTCTCTCCTCCTGGGGTCCATGCCAGTCATGCATGCAGGAAGGCAGTCTAGAATCAATTTTTTTTTTTCGGCACCGGGAATTGAACTCACAACCTCGCACCTGCCAGACAGGCGCTTAAGTCACTGAGCAAAACTCCTGGCCCTGGTTTTTCGAGGCAGGGTCGCGCTGTGTAGCTCAGGCCGCCCTTGCGCTCGCATTGTAGCCCAAGCGGGCCTCAAACTCACAAGGCTCCTCCTACCTCAGCCTCCCGAGTGCTGGGATTAAAGGCATGTGCCACCACACCCGGCTTAGAATCAATTTTAAAGTAAGAAAAAAATATTCCCAAGATAGGAAAGAAAACAGAAAGAGAAACAACAAAATATCTGATGAAATTACTGATAAGACTATCACAACGGGCAAGAATAAAAAGTTAAGAAGCATCACAAAACAAATTGGCAATTTCCATATTTTTCAAGTATGTAAATTGCAAGGCAATTAAATTGTTTAAGAGTCCAAAAGGCTAACTAAAAAAGGCATCAATGCTAAGAGAAGACACAGGCAGGGACTCATGAAGAATGAATAGTGCAGGTGGTGACAGATAGCCACAAACTGGTCAAAGGCCATCATAACCAGAAGCATGTCATCCATGCATCCAAAAAGAAGAAAAAGAGGCATCTGTGTGAGGCAGCCCACAAAAGAGATGACTTTGCTCTGAGTCAGAATGTTCACAATCATCTTTGGGACCATGGCACAGATGAAAGAGATGTCCATCAAGGACAAGTTGGAGAGGAAGAAGTACATGGGGGTGTGGAGGTGGGAGTCAGCGCAGATGGTCAGGATGATGAGCAGGTTCCCAAGTATGGTGACCAGGTACATGAACAGGAAGAAAGCAAAGGGGAGGGGGTACAGATCTGGATCATCTGACAGACCCAAGAGATGGAATTCTGAGACACTATGTGCTTCCCCATTTCTGGGACACCTTTTAAAAAAGAAAATGGTTAGAATAAAAACAAAAACAGGAAGGTACGCTGTAATCAATTTATATTTTGAATTTCAATATTCACAAGTACTAAAACGTGATTTCTGCATACTTTCAGCAACACTGCTCCATTGCGACTACTCACATCATCTTTGTAGCCTTTCCGTATTGTTTCCTGTGTTATTCAACTCCCTTCATAGGCATCTACCTGAGTGATACTTAGATGTGCAGTATTCGAAGCCAAGAACATTAATCATGATTAAACCATGATCACCATAAATACAATCCACTATTTTAAAAAAAGCAGAGAAAAAGAAATATCCCTCCCTCCTTAGGAAAAACATATTTTTCATTAAAGAAGATTAAGAAACTGTCAGACATGCTTTGTTTTATTCA
>RJWM01049733.1:0-11011 GCA_004363535.1 Dasyprocta punctata
TCGTCCTCTTCCTGTCTATCCTTTTTATGCTATAGCTCTGCCTATCCTATGCTGCTACGTGGGTATTGCTGATTGGCTGCGAGAAGCGTGGTCTGATATGCAGGCGGATGCAGGTGCCATCTTTCCACCCTCGATGGTGGGGGCTAATTTAGGAGCAGGCTTTCCGGTTGCGCTTAGGCCGCGGCTCTCAGCCTCGGAATGGCAGAGGCGCCTTCGGCCACTGTGGGGGGGCGACCCCCCACAGAGCTCCCATCCGTCTCCCCCAGTTCCCAAAGCCCTGCTTCTGCACATCCTGGAGCACCTCAGTCCCTCTCCATCTGTGCCACCTCCTCTCTGCAAGGGGCCTCCCCGTGCTCCTTTCATTGGAAACTCCAGTCTTCCCTGCAAACATTTCTTTCTCCAGCATCCTTTTAGGAGACACTTTTCCTCTCCTACTTTGCACCCTTTTGCTCTACAGCTGGGAATACCCTTTCTGGTTTTTATTACTGCACACTCCACACCATTTTTGCTTTTCTGTAAACCCTCAACTTTCAATCTCGTGCTATCAGTCTATGCCAGTGCTACGCCGAGCTGGACATTGAATGCAGGGCCTTGGTCACTCCCCCTTACTCCTTTGCTGCTGGTCACTGTCCTTGTCTTCTCTAACATTGCTTTCAAAATTCCTAGGGATGAATATTTTGCAAGATGGTCATTCCAGTACTCCAGGCTTAATTCCCTAGAACTTCTCTCCTCCAGTAAGCCTCTCCGCTTACAGTTGCTTGTGCCATGGTCATTCCTTAAATGTCATTATTGTAGTGATGGCACACTCTTTACAATTTTGGTGTCTAGTGTCTTCCTCTTCCTCCACCTCCAAATGCTGTCCTGTGATGCCATGACATCAGTGTCCCTCCTTCCTTGTGCTCTAGCCCCATCTTCACTCCTTCCCTATCCTAAGATCTCAGTTTAATTCTACCACTAATCACATCCATCCACTTCCTGTTTCTCTTCACCCTCTCATCTCCTTTTTGTATTTTTGATAAAACCAAAATGATGGTAAAACAAAACTCCCCCTTTACCCTATACCTAAATCTAGCAGCTCAGTTCAAATGGGCAGGGGGCAAAGCCACACAGGCTGATCTCACTCTAAATTCATCGGTGCTCATCTCACATGGACCAGGAGTCTTGCCTTGCACTGATTACATTTCCCTGGTTGACTTATTTTCTCCCTCTTCTTTATGCATATATACTATGCACTCTCAGAACTTCAAATTTCCACTAGCTCATGCAGAATGTTTGCCCTTCTACTGAGAAAACATAGAAGAGACAGTCCACATACAGTAGGAGCCGACACATCATTATGGTTTAAATGGAAAATATCCCCTCAAATTCTTAGGGGTTCAAAGGTGGAACTTTTGGAAGGTGACTATGTGATGCTTCCTAGTGATTCATCTGTTGATGAGATGGACAGCTGACTTGTTAGGAGGGGGATGGCTGGAGGTGAGGTCTGGGGAGTGCGTGGCAGGGTTTCCTTCTTTCCCTCCCAGCTGCTCTCTTCTCTCTCTGCTTGCTGGCTTCCACAGTTTGAAAACTTTGGCTCCCTGGGCCCCTCTGCCCTCCTGTTTCTGCCTGAGAGCCAGATGACCACAGATTACAGTCATGAGCCAAGATAAACCTCTGCTCCTTTAAGTTGTGAGTATTGGATATTTTGTTCCATTGAGGAAAAAGTGGCACACGTGCACACACACACACACACCTACCTCCATACCTCAATTGTGTATCGTGAGTGCTGTTTACCTCCTCATCACTATGAAATGAAAGCAGTGATCTTAGCCAAGGTCAAGCATTTGACTTATTTATGAAACCCCTCTTTTATCTTCTCTTTAAGACACTTCACTTATTTTGTTCCTCCTCCTGCATCATCAATTGTTACCCCCAACATGAGTAACTCCAATTTAGCATGCAAATGCATTATGTTCTCATTTAAAAAAACAAACAAAATAAATCAATATATTCCTTATCTCAAATCTCTTCATATTCCATTCATTTATTGAAAAATTCCTAAGAATGAGCCTGTATTTGCCTATCTGAACTCAATCCTCCTGTTGTGCTTTCAACCTACTAAAATGAGACCAAGACTGTATAACTTCATCCAAAATGTCTATCAAAGCTATCGATGGCTTCCATGCCATTCAGGCCAGTGGGATGGACCACTCCTGGTCTCACTGATCGGTCAGTAGGGTTTGCTTCTGGTCAACACCATTTTCTTCATCTCCATTCTCATTCCTTAGGTGAGCACGTCAGCCCATGGCGTTGGCTCTCCTCCATGGAGCCGCATCTTGCAAATGCAAAGTTGGAGCCTGACAGCTATGCTGAATGGCAGATTTTCCCTGTGACTTCCCACTCTGCCTTTAATGTGGAGGATGCATATGGTGCATCGCAAATGTGATGTGAAACCTGGGCTCCAGATGTTTCCCTTCGTATATCTCACAGCCTCATCGTCTTGGTGGCGACTGTTTTCCTATTCATTTGGGCCAAACCCTCACCTTTCACTCTTCTCAGGTCAGACACAGTGTGATGGGATACTTTTCAATTAGCTTCAAAACCGGGCAGAATTTGAGTTTCCCTTTGCTCTGTGTCACCCTTGGACCTCACTTGGATGCCACAGTTGCCTCCTAAGTTTCCTGCCATCCACTCAGGCCCTTGTAAATCAGTTACCAGGACAGTGGCTGGAATGACCTTGCAATGCTAAGAGTCAGCTTCTGTCACTCTTCTGTTTGAAGCTATCCAAGGCTCCCCATGGGGAACAAAGGCAAATCCTGTACCACATCTTTCAATCCTTGCTGCCTGACCCTTCTCCCCAACCTCAGGTCCTCACATCCTCCTGGTGTGGCTCCCCACTCAGCAGGAGATGGGGCGGCTGTGGCCTCAGCAGTCCATCTTCCTGGTGTGCACATATCCTGCCTGGTGTGCTCTTCTCACAAACAACTGTATGGCTTGTTTCTCTTCAAGTCTCAAATGCCACTTACTGGAAGATTTCCCCTCATCATTCTAATTAAAACCACTGCCCTTCACTTCCCTTAGAGCTCCCTGGCTTTATTTTCCCTGGTGGTGATTAACACCACCTAATAGGCATTAGTGAAAGTAGATTATTGGAGAACGCTGTTACATATGAAAGAAAAAAGTGTGTATTTCAGAATATAAACTATAATCCCTGAATTCTAATTGGAATGCAGACTACACAGAGGAGGAGGTTTAAACAGGGAAAGGGATTGGATATAAACTGGAAAAGAAGAGTTCAGCTTAGATCAGGGAAGCCTAAATGATTTGATTTCACTTAGCAATCATTAAAGGACAAGTATATTAGGGGGGAAAGATAACAGAAGGACCTCGTCACTAGCACAGTTCTTTAAGAATGCGAGCACTTCCTCCAAAAATTCACCAAGCGCTACCAAGTGAGGCAATGCTATCCTTCTGGAGGACGTCACAGCAAATGTTGAGAAATGAGCTTTTGCTGACCTTGGAACTACGTTGTAAACCATTAGGAGTCAGTGTAGGGAGGTGGGTTTCTTTCAGCCTTCAGATCATGCCCGAGTGGAAGAAAACAATGGTGCTGACAGGGGTGCCGATGCCGATGGTGATGCTGATGTGGATGGTGATCCTGATGCTGATGCTGACGCCGATGCTGATGCTGATGCCGATGCCGATGCTGATGCCGATGGTGATGCCAATGCTGGTGCTGATGCCGATGCCGATGTTCCAGGAGCAGAGCGCTCACCCACAGGGGAGAAGGCCTCTGCTCAGCCACCTGACCTCGGCTTCGAGTTTGGTTCCCGATTTGGTTAGCTGGTCAGCTCCACTCCCTGAGGAAGAGAGGAATCTCACCTGCAATTCCATAAACATCCATCCATCCTTAATAGGATTTGTTCTGTAGATGTCACAGGAAACACTTTTCCTAACCTCTTTGTGCATATTTTCTGACACACACAAAGTGGCAGTTCATTGGCTTATCCATGGGCCTATGTTACTCCGCTGAATTATAGGCCTGACTTCTGTCAGCAGAAGATCACTGCTGAGTAACCAACACATGTGCACTGATGTTTTGTGAAAGTGTGGGGAGGTGATGAGAGTACCGCAACTCTCGTACTCAGGATCCTGGCTTGAGTCTGAGACTTCGTATTAGTCACACATGGTGACTGCAGATCCTAACAAAGACCGCAAGGCAGGTCACTGTAGAATGCTGCAATGAAGGGACCTCAGAGACAACCTTCCTCAGCACTGCATTTGCAGCCATGAGACATAAAATGAAGTCCAATCTGGTAATGATCCAGGCTGTTACAAAGCAGTCCAGAAAAACAATCATTTTTTCCACTGTGACACCATATTTTCCTCCCTCTAGCAGATTTGCCACTGAGATACTAAAGTGTCTTCTGGAAAGAATATATTTTTATAGTACCAGAATATATAGTGGATATAAAAAATGTGGAATGTCCAGGTTTAAAGCAATGATTTAATGTGTTGTCTGTTACTGAGATAACAAACTAATCCAAACCTTAACAAATTGCCATCACACACATTTATTTTTGTAATTTGTATTGGTGAGCTGGGGAAGACCCACTTCTTCGTGGTCCCAGCTGTGTTTGTCGGGAGATATTCTGGGTTCTGGTCTGCTCCCGTATGGTTTCCTTCTACTTCCCTGGGAACTACTAGGTATCATGTGTTCTTCCAGTAGCAGCCAGCAGGGGTACATGAAAACGATGGAAACACTACCTTTTACCATGCTGATTCAAAAATGGACTGTCACCTTTGCCCACATTTTACTGCCAAAAATAAACAAAGTGGCTGAAAGGAAGAGGCATGTATAATTAGCATAGCTTACCTTTCATAATCTGTTTGCTATTTGAAAATAACTGTTTACTTACGTAACAACTAGAGCCTTTTCTCTGTATGGATTTAACAGCTTGCCTCTGTTTACCACTACTTCTTATTTCATTCATATATTTTCACTTCCCCTTTACATAACTTAATTTTTGTCTAAAATCAATGAATATATAATGTTAGAAAATGCATGCCTGTGGTGTTATCATTTGAAAGAACAGTGAATGGATATAAATTTCAGAAAATCCATAAAAATCTTCACATCCCATTGAAAGAATATTTTACTTTTCTACTAGCTGTGTCTTTTGTTCATTATTTACCAGGGATGGTTCTTATTCTCTGGGCCCTAATTTCTTCCAATTTGTGTACTTTACTTATGGTTTCTTTCCTCTTGAACAGCTCTCTGGTCCAGCCTTATCTCTCATCTGGTTTTCTTAGGAAGCTAGCTGCTAAATAGGATAGTGCATGGAGTTAACGAGGCCCCCACCATGGTGAAGTCTTCACACTGAAGAATGGAAATCTATTCTATGGTCCCAGTTTGCACACCAAGACCCAGGTCTTTCCTCTAGTCACCAGTACTTTCACTTCTGAATCTTGAATGGCTTCATCTTTATACCAACTCATCTCAACAACAGAAAAACCACATGTGCTATTGAAAATACATTAATGCTCTCACCTATTGAACCGACTGTCAATGTGTTCATTTTTCCTACAATCACCTCTGGAAAAATGTAATGGAAATTAAGCTCATTTTGAATGCAGGAATGGTTTTCTACCTGAACCATGGAGCATAACAAAAAGGTTCTGTGTCAAATTCTGCCAGGGCTCTCCACGTAGATCCTTGAATCCTGGGAACAGTTTAATGCACAATGCACAATGGTGTTCTCATTTTAAAAGTCAACATCAGTATTTCTTTATCAGGCTGCTAGAAACCACGTTACCTTTGTCCACAGAGAGCTAAATTTGTCTATACATTTGCATATTTCAGGGGTTTTTAACCAATACCTGAGGGGCGCCGGAATATGAGCTGAGAATTAGAAAGTGAAATCTCTTCTGTTTTCATGGCTCCTCTCTCAACTGAACCAAAGTTAAATTTAGTGGAACTTTCCTTGATAATGCAGCTGTTCATGCCTGCTTCTCCTCCCGGTCCTGTTCCCCTTCTCCTCTGCAAGAAAAACACCCTTAAGATCTATTTTCAGACATGGTCAAATTTTTTCTTTATGCATTAGATCGTGTCACTCTTTACACCAATAATCCCTGTATTCCTCTGATAAATCCTGTTTTTCTCAATAGCTTGATAAAAGTTGACCTTGTTATTGGATTAATAGTTAGGAAGAGTCAATGCTAGGCCTTGAGAAATTACCAGTGGGAAAGGGCCAGCCACAATAGGTTCCCCTTTATGAGTCTGAGACTGGAAGCAATGTTTTTCTGCAGACAGACATTCTTACCAACCAACAGGGTTCAGAGCTCCTCAGTGAATCCATCCAGATGTGCTAGGCTGTCTCAGAGTCCTGCTCCTTTCCTCACTGAATTGTCTCATTAGCAAAGGAGACTCGCTGAACTGTGAATTGAGTCATTTGTGTGTGTGTATGTGTGTGTGTGTGTGTGTGTGTGTGAGAATCTACAATTCTATCTATCAACCCTATAATTCATATCATTGATCTGGTCATAATATGCTATTCAGATGACTTTTCAAAGTTTAGGAAAAATGATCACATGTTTTAAATGAATCAGAGGTGTCAAAAAGCCTTAGTAAAGCCTGGCGTGGTGGCGCACGCCTTTAATCCCAGCACTCAGGAGGCTGAGGTAGGCGGAGCGTAGTGAGTTCGAGGCCGGCTTGGGCTACAACGTGAGCGCAAGGCCGGCCTGAGCTACATAGTGCAACCCTGCCTCAAAAAACCAAGGCCAGGAGTTTGGCTCAGCAGGTTAAGCGCCTGTCTGGCAGGCACGAGGCTGTGAGTTCGATCCCTGGTGCTGCAAAAAAAAAAAAAAAAGCCTTAGTAGCTTGTCGTAGAACAAAGTTAAAGGTGACTAATGTCCTCACCCCAGTCCCAGTTGCTCTTTTTCTCTAATACAATCAAAATTCCTGCCTTCACTAAGGTTATTAGGGATACTTTAGGAGGAGGGGGACACAAGCACCCTAACGAAGTTTGGTGTCAATTATTCCTATAAAGCAGGGTTAACGACAGAGATTATGTCTATGAAACTGGGTTCACCAGTGACAATGAGTATGACAAGATTCCTGAATACCCAGGGCTGAGTGGCAGCAAGAAACATTTCAGCTAAAAAGTACAGTGAATTACTGTAGCATGAACATGGGAGCACTAGGTAGACCTAAAAAGTAGACTTCATATACAACAGGGCCTGGGAGTGCATGGAGGCCACGCTGATAGCAGGGCTGGTGTGCAGTGGTTCCTCCTGCCTCTTCCAGAGCACGGTGGTCATGGGCTCAGGCTAATGTCACATATGTGATCTCCACTGGAATAGATCCATACAGTCACTACCTCTGGTTCTTGGCTTGTAAACTGATGTACAAATGAGTATCTTTTTCTTCACACCTGTTAGGAAGGAGCATCAGAAGTAGTTTAAATGCACATAGAATGGAGACCCAACTCCACTATGGATTTTGCTTGATATTTGCAGTTACATGGCCGTATCGTTGTCCAAGTCTGGGTCCCCTTCGCCTCCTGATTTTCCTGAGCTCATTTTCTCGTTGTTCTCTTTTTATGCTTTATCATCTCAGAGTGCCTCGAAGGGATGCCACTTAGCATATGCCCCACTCCATTTGAGTTTTTTTTTTTTTAAATTAGCCTAAATCTGTTTTGGAAAAAATGGAGAAATAATAAACAAATAAACAAATTTAGAAATCCAGCCATTTCCCCCATATCATGATATTTTTCTGCTCACATAAAATCTACTCATTGCAGTCTTTTCAGTAGAACACACACGCTCTGTTCTTCCACATGAACTGTTTCTGAATATTGTCCCTGAGATCTAAGAAGATATCTCCTACTTCACTGCGACTCACAGATAAACGAAGCTTTCTATTCTTCCTTGCTTGGAAAACATAAACAATAAAAGCAAACAAGCAAAACATAAACCATCTGTAATTTTTTTCAGGAAGCAGCTCAATTCTCCAGGTTAAAAGAAAGGTCGGCCTTGTTTCATGAGTGACCCGAGAGTGGCTTTGGCACTGTAAGGCTCAGAGCTTCATTTGTCATTGCAGATGTGAACTCCAAGGTGAAGAGCAAGCCACCGAAGACAGAAAAGGGCGAGTGCGGGCAGTGGCATCCCTGTGACTGCAGCTCTCATTCCCTTATCTGAGAACGACCTCCACAGTCTGGAAAGAGCTAGTTGAGTAGGCTAGAGCGCCCTTGGAGGCCTCATGCAGAGCCCAAGCCCAACCTGAGAACAAACTGTCACCTCCTTCTTCGCAGCCTGTGTGCACCTGCACACATGCCTGCCGTCATCTCATGTGGCCTTTTAAGAGACCCTAAAGGAGGATGAAAGACTATACGGTGGGCTTACTGAGAAAGATTGCCCATTTCTTTTGAGACCTTTATAAAAAAGTTAGTTATTCTGGGCATGTAACAAAAAGTATCATTGCAGTTCAAATTTTCTCCCTACTTTCTCTCAAAACATCATGGATTTTATAACTGGAATTAACTGACATCATTTATGTAGGTGGTTGGTATGAATTAAAACAAGGCAGAAATTTTATTTTCTTTTGTATAGTTCAGAAACAGAAATCAGTTAGGTTGCAGTCCTTTTAATTAACCAAAGCAAAGGGTAAAACTCAGGCAATATTATTACATCACAAAGACAACTGCTGGAATTCAGTGCATGCTTTGCACGGTGTTCTTCTTTCTTTTCCTTTGGCTTTGCTAGTTTTTGTGAACCTGCAGATCCAGAACACACAGACCTCTTGTTACTCTCATAGCATTTGTGGAATGCATTGCAACCCAAACTTGCAGCCTCAAACTTGTAGAAAAGCTTGTTGTTCTTTCTGTAACTTGATGGTTTCCTTCTTGTTCAAAAGACAAATATGTAGGGCCGGAGTTTGGCTCAGCAGCCTAAGCGCCTGACAGGTGGGAGGCTGTGAGTTCAATCCCTGGTGCCACAAAAAAAACAAAAAACAAAAAACAAAAAAACAAAAACAAAAAAAAAATAAAAGACAAATATGAAAATTTACCCAGGCAGTAGTGAGCAGAAATGCACAGTAAAGCTGTGCTATCTTTTTTGGTATAAATAATGATTTTCTCATGGAAAAGAAAATCCTAGTGCATTTCCAGCTCTGAAAAACAAATAAATCTGGGTCACACTTCATATTTACTTTTGTTCAGAAATATAAAATGCTGGTAATTGAGTATGAGATTTTCATTGACAATTGGAAATCCAACTTCCTGGAAACTACTAGCTGCTATTTCATTCCACTATACATTTAGAGAACAGAGGGCTTCATGCTTTGTCTACTCATTTCAAGAGTAATGATAACCAAAGAAACCACAGCAAAAAATAATCTAAAAATTTTTTAAAAACCAGAAAGTCACCTTATTAGTGGTTGGAGCTAAAATTTACTGCCTTTGTTAGGTGTTCATTTTGTTAAGTACAAAAGCAAGCATTCTCTAATATTTAATCAAGAAGTATTAAAATATTTAGATTTTGTATCATGCAATATTTACATTCAGACAGTTTAGTTTTTGCTTTTGGTAAAAAGCCCTTAGGCTTCGTTATCTTGTTCTGATAGCCTCCTATGGGGAGACAGCCACACCCATCTCTCAGGAGAGCTCCTGGAAAGCATGCTAATGAGCTGTGGGATTCGGATAAGGCAGGGGCGGGGCACGATGCCCTCAGTGTCCTCTGTCCAAAGTGACACTCGCTTCTGTACCGAGATGAGATGAGCATCTGCCTGCACCACAAACTGGGTAAAATATCCATGGAAAAACACATCTTTGTTTTACTTGCAGATTGCACGATTTATCTCCAATAACAAATTCCTTGTCACCGAGGCTCAGTGGGATAATTACGAGTATTTACTGAATAGACCATGCAAAACCATATGCTGTTGGAAAGAAGGGGAAAGAGATACTGAAAACCAGCACAGATAATAAGAGTGCAAAGTCAGCCACTTCCAGTGGAGCAGCATTTAAAATCATATATGTATGCAGAGTGGCTTAGGGGCATAAATAAAGCCCTGGGTTTCTATCGGATAGAAGTACTTTGACAGGAGGGGATAGGAACTCCAAAATTTCTGCTCAAGAAATAGATTTTTTTAAAGAAGAATTATTGGAGTGAAGTATTAACATAAGTTTTGGGTACAGGCATGCATATCTATCCATACACAGATGCACGTTATCTATCTATCTGTCTGTCTGTCTGTCACCTACCATCTGTCTATAAAAAGAAATAGGTACATATCTGTATTTCCTATAATCAGCAATACTAAAGAATTTAAAAGAAAGCAGGAATCTAAGGACATGATAAAACAAAAGAAAACTGCATTTATGTTCAGAATAAGTTGCAATTCATTGCAAAATAACATGGCAAAAAATAATAAACCTTTTATATTTACATTAAATTTTGCAGTTCACAAAACACTTTTTTCTATAGGCTCATGTTTGATACTTTCAATATCCATTGTTAAATACTATTATTTGCTTCTTATAGAAGACAAAAAAGATTCAAAGGGTTTTAAGGGATTTGTGCACAGTTAGGAATATGTAAATGGTATAAACTGCCCAGAATCTAATCTCCTGAGTTTTTCATTCACTTGGCAAATGCTGAACAGTGGAGAGATAAAGGGGAAGGTAGCCTTTTAAATTCACTTACTGTGTACAAACAAGTCAAAGGAGTTTGGCACAGTGGGTTCAAGGATCCCCGAAAATAGCAGAACAGAGTACAGAGAACACACACATTTCCAGAACATAATGTTGTAGTGAGTGGCCCAATGAAGCAGATATAACATTCATAGCCTGAAGAAGCACCATTGTTAGAAGGTTTATTTTCTATGCTAACTCATTTTTAAAATAACAATTCTTAACTGCCTTTGAACTTTCTTAATTTTCAGCTAATTTTAATTCCTGTCAGAGTTTTAAGCCAAATTATGTGAAAATAAATCACTGAGTTTAAGAAAGCTTAGTTTTCAAAGCACTGATTC
>RJWM01049734.1:0-11017 GCA_004363535.1 Dasyprocta punctata
CCCACGCCGGCCTTGAAATCACCACGCTCCGCCTACCTTAGCCTCCTGAGTGCTAATAATCATTTTTAATGGCTGTGAAACATTTCATTTGCCAGATTACTCATTGTTATGTTGGTAGACCTTTAATTGGTTTCCAATTTTTTGTCCTATCATGTATAAAAAACAATAGATGTACTGGTTAGAGTTCTCTGCAGGAAGGGAGTCGATAGAAAATCCGTCTATAATTAGGCAGGGGATTTACCAGGCAGGCTTCTGTATGGCGGCAGAGGCGGGAGAGTCCACAGTGGCCGCCTGCACACTGGAGGGCCGGAGGCTGCCGCAGTTGCTCAGCCCAGGGAGCTGGATGCCGCAGAGCCACAGGATCGAGGCTGCAGGGCCAGCCCTAGGTCAAAGCCCTGGGCTCCCTGGAGAGTTGCTGGTGCGGGTCTGTTGCCGGGCTGACTCTGAAGTCCACAGATGCTGGCAGCCGGAAATGTACCCGCCCACGTGGACCGGAGCTCCTCAAACGTGCACCGACTTCCTGCCTCTTCCTCTTTCATCCTATCCGGGCTGTAGGCGAGCTGGGTCTCCCTCCTCAGGTCCTTGGCCAGACGACTTCCACAGCCCAGTCATTTCTACTATTATTTTTCTTTTTGGTGGGGGACGGGGAGAGACAGGAGCTCAGTATGTGGCCCAGGCCGACTTCCCACCTCAGCCTCCCAAGTGATGGAATTACAGGTGTGCATCACCAGGCTGGGCTCCAGACCAGCCGTTTCTGGAAACACCCACAGATTCAACCAGCAGCGTGCTTTACTCAATTTGCTAGATGTTTCCTAATCCAGCCGGGTTAACATTTCACGATTAACAGTCGTGGTAAAGAATGACAAGGTTGGGTGTGATGGCACATACTTGTAATTCCAGCACTGGTGGTGGGGGGATGCTGAGTCAGGAGAATCTCCAGGGATTCAAAGTCAGTCGGTGCTATGTAGTACTATAAATTCAGGTCAGCCGAAACTACATATTGAGACCTAAATGAATGAATGAATGAATAAATAAATAAATAAATAAAAGTAATACTTTCTTTTAGAAACAAATGTCCCTTCTCATGTCAGACCTGTAGGGCAAGGGATGAATCCATCTGCTTCTGGTCAGCATTGAGCTGGACCCGGGTTTTGCCACCTTATCGCTTGACTTAGTTCTCCACTTCTGTGAATGTGCTGGTGGTAGCATTAGGACTGTTTCCCTGCGAGGCTTGGGACTTGAGAAAAGGAAAAAAGGAAAGTTTTCAGAGACCATATGTCCTTTCCCACTGGGCCCTGACTTCCGACTGATGGTGAGCTCTTCACAGTGTGGCTGCCCACCTTTGGGACTATTGGGGTTCCCTTGTCCCGGAGGACTGGCCCCGGCTCTCCACTCTGGGAGTCCTGCCTGAGCTAGGGACCTGACAGTGTCTTAGAGAACAGCTGTCTTCCCCTCGGTGCCGACCCACTTGGCTCCAGCAGGGTCTCCTTCAGCTCTCAGTCTCCTCCTTCAACATTGGAAGTGAAGACCGTGGGTGTCAGTTGCTGCTCGCCCCGGCCTCTGCTGCTCTATCCTGCATTCTGAGACAGCTGCCACATGCTTAAGAGAGACTCCGAGTCCCTAAGAATAGGTCCCACCACTCTGCCATTCTGGCTGTCATTGGCACAGTACCACAGGCCACATTCGGAGGAGACTTACTAGAAGAACTGGTGGGTAAGTAGAGACCAAATGTAGTGATGCATACCTGTAATTGTAGCACTCTGGGAGGCTGAGTCAGGAGGATGGCAGGTTGGAGCCCACCCTGGGAACTTAACAAATTAGTATGATCCTGTCTCAAAATAAAAAATAAAACGGCCTGGGGATGTACCTCAGTGCAAAGGCTGTGTTCAGTTCTCGGTACTGCTAAATAACTAAATACAGCAAAACCAATCTATCAAATAGTTGATGCCGATTTTGAAAAATTAATGAAACAAAATAAATAGTTGAAATCTAACTTTGAAATGTTGGTGGGCATTTCTCCCTTTGCTATGCAAACCAGTTTGGTGTCTAAATCCACAGCCATGGATTTGTCCTGCACTTGATAGTCCACAATTAGGAATTGCAGCCTAGAGGTTGAAGGACATGGACAAGGGGAGGACCAGGTGGGGAGAAAGTCACACTGGGAAGCATATCATCCCATAATGAAAGCCTGTTACTGCAAAGTAAGAACTAACTGTGCATTGTAAATTTATATGTACATATGTATGTATTTTGTTTGTTTTACCAAAATCTACAGTTTTATATTTTGTCTTTTTGGGTTTTTTGGCCCTACTTATTCTTATGGTTGGTATCCATATTTTTGACAGTTAAAAATAACTGGCTAAAAAACAACAACAACAATAAAACATACACACACACACACACACACACATACACACAACTGGCCTCGGACAGCCCAGTGGGACTGTGAGGATAAATGGTTCCCTTCACTTTCCAGAGAGTTTCACCTAGGTCATGCGCCCTGGTGTGAGACCCTGTCCCCAGCACAGGTGAGTGTGGAGAATGTCTTCTGCAGTCTGCACCACCCATCTTAGATTTATTTTTTTATTTTTATTTTTATTTTTTGCAGTACCAGGGATTAAACTCACAACCTCATGCCTGCCAGGCAGGCACTTAAGCCACTGAGCCAAATTCCCAGCCCTGGATTTTTTGAGGCAGGGTTGCACTATGTAGCTCAGGCTGGCCTTCTGCTCGCGTTGTAGCCCAAGCCGGCCTCGAACTCATAACAATCCACCTATCTCAGCCTCCCAAGTGCTGGGATTAAAGGCGTGCACCACCACGCCCGGCTCCACCTTAGATTTAGAATTCTTTTTATTTCATATTATTTTACTTACAATAAAATACTTACAAGCTGGGTATGGTGGTGCATGCCTGTAATCCTAACACTTGAGGGGCTGAGGCAGGAGAATCACTGCAAGTTCAAGGCCAGCATGGGCTACATAATGAGTTCAACGCCAGCCCTAAGTACACAGTGAGATCCCGCCTAAAAAATAAATAAATAAATAAAATTTTTACAATTTATTCACAGTTTTTAGACTGCCTTAACTTACAATATCAATAGAGCATTAAAGGGATAATAGCTTGGAACCCACCAATGTGTTTTATCTCTTGCTTCTGGCTTCACGACCTCCCCAGAGTCAGCTCACAATAGCAATCTGCAGGGAGCCTGGGATTTTTGCAGAAGAATGCAAAGAGAGAAGAGAGAGTTAATGTTCAGTTTGTGGCATTTAAAATGAAATTTCAGACAAGGCCAGTCATCTGGTAAGACAGGCAAGCTCCTGTCAAAACAGAGGATTTTGCAAATTCCTTTATCTCCCCTTTAGCATATCTCAATGAGGTGGAACTCAGGGCAGTAGGGGTCTGGGGAAGGGGAAAGCGGAAGTGGGAAAGAGCTGGTCTCCCCGGTATAGCATTGTGGGGGAAAGGAGAGAGTCAGAGATAGGAAAACCTGGGTCTCCGTATCCCTCCTTCTGCCTAACCTGGTCAAGGTCACATCACATTACAGTTGGCAGAGGAGTTGGGAGGCTGATAAAGGGCAGCCTTAGCCTGCCATGGTGGCCCACACCTGTAATCCTAGCACTCGGGAGCCTGAAGCAGGAGGATTGCCCTGAGTTCAAGGACAACCTGGGCTACACAGTGAGACAAGGGCAGCCTGCATGGCATAATGAGACTTTGATTCTAAAAAACAGAAAGACAAACATGGTATAATATGCAACATGTGATACACATACCATTTGCATTATACTGATTCCTATCAGTAATTTTTTGTTGTTGTTGTTGTTTTTCTGAGACAGGGTCTTGCTAAGCAGTTCAGCCTGGCCTTGAACACACTGTGTAGCCCAGGCTGGCCTTGAACTCTTGGTAACCCTCCTGCCTCAGCCTCCCAAGTGCTGGGATTACAGTCGTGTGCCATCACGCCAGGCTATCATTGATTTAGAGATGACACAGAGTTTATGGGGTGACATGTGTGGGTTATATGCAAACACTATGCTGCTATTCTACATACAAGATCTGAGCACTCTGGATTTTGTTATCTTCAGAGGATGACGGAACCAATTCACCTGCAGACGGACACTGGGCTATTCCTACTTTTTGGTTCTTGTGAAGAATGCTATTCTGCGCATGGGGGTGTAAATGTCTGAGACCCTGCCCTCAGGAGTTTCGGGGCCTGTATTCAGGAGTGGAATTGTCGGATCTGTTTATAATGTTTCAAGGAGATTCCAGAGGATTTTCCATTAGTCGTATCATTTTGCATTCACAGCAACAGTGTTACTGGGCACTCAGGTCTGTACTCCTTGCTGCTCTTCAAAAACCATGAGAGATGATTGTCAGTGAAAAGGTAAAAAAATGTTTCTTTAAAGTTAATTCCAAGCCGGGCGTGGTGGTGCACGCCTTTAATCCCAGCACTTGGGAGGCTGAGGTAGGCGGAGCGTTGTGAGTTCGAGGCCGGCTTGGGCTACAACGCGAGCCCAAGGCCGGCCTGAGCTACATAGTGCGACCCTGCCTCAAAAAACCAGGGCCGGGGGTTTGCCTCAGTGCCTTAAGCGCCTGCCCTGGCAGGTGCGAGGTTGTGAGTTCAATCCCCGGTGCCGCAAAAAAAAACAAAAACAAAAAAAAAATAAAAAAAAAAAATAAAGTTAATTCCAGCCAGCAGTGGTGGTGCATGCCTGTCGTTCCAACACTCTGGAAGGCTGAGGCAGGAGGATTTCAAGTGTAAGCCCAGCCTGTAAAACTTACTCCGACCCTGTTTCAAAAAAGTAAAACTAAACTTATAAAGGGTTGGGGGATGTGGCTCAATGTGAAGGCTCCGGGTTCAATACCCAGTACTGGAAAAAAAGAAAAAAGAAAGCTAGCTTTGAAGGAAATGAAGGGGTCTCTTCTTGCCTCAAATCTCTGTCTCACTGTGTTTAGGTGTGCAAGGGCTTTTATCACTTTTATAGTTAGGAGAAGAGGGGAGAAGAATGTAATGAGAATAGACAAGGAAGTTTTGGCACCATTGCGTTCCGCCGTTGCCCCATCTTTGGCTTCTTTTTTTTTGTTTGTTTGTTTTGTGGAGGTGAAACTCGATCTCCGGAACTTGCGTATTCTTTTCAGTGTCTTTTTAGTTGTGTGGTCATGGCTGCCTCCATGTCCTGAATCAGTCGCAAACATTTATCTTTCACAGTCATTTTGACTTTGGAGGAGAACCAGAAGTTTCATGGTGCCAGATACTGTGAAAAAGGTGGATGAGGGCATGCTGTAATGTTTTTATGAGCCAGGCGTGGTGGCGCACGCCTTTAATCCCAGCACTCAAGAGGCTGAGGTAGGCAGAGCGTTGTGAGTTTGAGGCCGGCTTGGGCTACAACGCGAGCGCAAGATCAGCCTGAGCTACATAGTGTGACCCTGCCTCAAAAAAACTAGGGATAGCAGTTTGGCTCAGTGGCTTAAGTGCCTGTCTGTTAGGCATGAGGTTGTGAGCTCGATCCCTGGTGCCACAAAAAAAAAAAAAAAATTTTATGAGCCTGCTTCCTGCTTTTCACGTCTAGACATAAGCCATAACACACACACACACACACACACACACACACACACACACACACGTGTTGAAGAGATGCTATAAAGTGCTTTCCTTCAAAATGAAAGGTTACTACAATATTTTGAAAAGCACTGATCTAGGAGATAAGACATGACAGTGCTGGCTGGAGTAGTGGGCCTATCAATTATAAGATCCCAAGCAGGCATGGTGGCACACACCTGTAATCCCAGCAATCAGGAGGGGAGATTGAGGCAGGAGGATCACTGGGCAATTTCTTTTTTTTTTTTTTTTTTTTTGTGGCACTGGGGATTGAACTCACAACCTCGCCTCTGACAGACAGGCGCTTAAGCCACTGAGCCAAATTCCCAGCCCTAGTATTTTTGAGGCAGAGTCGCACTATGTAGCTCAGGCCCATCTTGCGCTCGCGTTGTAGCCCAAGCTGGCCTCGAACTCACAACGCTCCGCCTACCTCAGCCTCCTGAGTGCTGGGATTGAAGCTGTGCACCACCATGCCCGGTTACACTGGGCAATTTCATGATGCAAGTATTTCCTCCTTTTCCACAGCTTACCTTTTCACTCTGCTGATTGTGTCCTTTAATGCACAGAGGTTTTAAATTTTTGTTTCGTTTTGTTTTCTTAAAATATGATCTCACTATGTAGTTCAAATTGGCCTTGAACTCGCTATGTAGCCTAGGCTGGCCTCGAAGTTGTAGTGATCCTTCTGCCTGAGCTTCCAAGTGCTGAGATTACAGCCACACCTAGCTAAATCTTTATGTAGAAGAATCATGTATTCTTTTCATTGGTTAAGATCAGTGTGGCATATGGATTATGACTACAGTAACCAAAAAAGAATGTTGGGCTCCTCTATTCAATTTATTCACAATAATTGCACAGTTTCTCTGGACATATCACTGATGGTCATTTGTGATTCTTTTCCCATCAATAAAATATATGATGTCCTCATCAAAAATAAATTATCAAATATTTTCAGATTTACTTATTTATTTATTGAGACAGGATCTCGCTATGTAGTTCTGGCTGGCAGTGAACTCACCATGTAATGTAGTCTGGGCCCAGACTTATGGTAATTCTTCTGCCTCAGCTTCCCAAGTGCTGGGATTATAGACATGTGTCACCACACTCAGGCTCAATATATTAAAAAAAAAAAAGACAACCCTTCAGAATGAGATGCTTACCTTAAATTTACTATGTTTTCTGACCAGGTGTGATTTCACATGCACTTCAATGGTCAGTCAATAAAAATACACTATCCTGAGTCAGTTTCTAGAACTTTCTGAGAGTGGTACAATATAATATCAACCACTTGTTGCCTCATGATATCATTAGATCCATTTCATTATCTGAAAGTGATGGCTTAGCATACTTTAATGAGAAAAACCATTCAGAACGTCCCTTTTCTAATGTTTACTCCCACCCACAACCTCCACCAAATGTATTGATTTGCTGATGACTACCAATGTCCAATGGTCCGTTAGAAGTAAACTTGTGCAGGAATAGATTTAAAACAATTTCATTATACCGTCAGATTGTATCATACTATGAACCTTCCTAAGGTTTCTACCATGTCCCAGTAGATCCACCCAGGGGACACGCCTGTGAAATTTAATAAATGGACCTCGGAACATTTGAGAACCAAACTGGGACTACCTAAATGTAAGAAGCAAGGGACCCCTTGATTTTCTGTGCTTATAAAAGCAGAGCAACATGTCACTGCAGAATTCCAGCCCTGTGAGCACAGCTGCTGTTACCCTAGCATAGTAACTGTGAGAGCACTGTCTCTGTTAGAGGGTCACAGAAGTTTCCACAACATGAAGTATATAAATAAAGTTCACACAGATCTTTGCCCTGTGGAAAGTTCCACTGGGCTGATGACTTATACCCATTGTACCTTGGCTTTCAGGAACTAGGATTTGATTCTTTCTTAACGTGACTGTGTAAAATGATTAAACATTGCACTGAACAGCTAAATGGAATTACTCCAACAATTGAACTCTCCAAATAAAAGGAGGCAATACACAGTGTTTTTATTATCTATTCTGAATCATGTTCCAAAAGAATATCCAAGTTCTGTATCTGGTAATAGTCAGATGGGGTTAATGATGATGGGGTAGGGAAGGGAAAAACCAGAGACTGGTTCTGACTTGTACTTTTGCTGAAGTTCAGTCAAGAACTCTGCCTATCTATGTTAGTCAACTTTCTACTACTGTAACGAAACAGCCGAGATAATCCACTTATAAAGAGAAAACATTTGTTTTGGCTCCCAGCTTTGGAGCTTTGAGATCGTAATAGATGATCCTTATTGTCTTGGGGTCAGTGGTGGAAGTGTCTGGCAGAGCAAAACTGCTCACCTTATCATCCAAGAGAGAGAGAGAGAGAGAGAGAGAGAGAGAGAGAGAGAGAGAGAGAGACCTAGAGAGCAGTGACCAGGGTTCCAGTGTCCTCAAGGACACATACCCAATAATCATCTCCCACAAGGCCAGAGAGGTTCTACCATGTTCTGGAGCACCCTGGGGGTGAACCTGTGGTACATGGATCTCCAGGGACATTTCAGATCCAAACTATGGGACTATCTAAGAAGCAGCTGAAGGGAGTGACTATGTTCAGGAGACAATAAAAGGAACAAAAAGGCTAGAACTTCTGAGGACACCATGTTCAAATCTAGGCTTGACCTTTTACTGGTAATGTGCCTTTCTGAGGTTTAGTCTTCCTAAACCTTAGTTTCCTCACGAATAAAATAACAACGCTGTATTCATTTTTACTCTTTCTTTTCCTGAGTCTATCTGGAGTGGAGGAATTTTGCTGTGATCGAGAGAGTTGTAGATGAAGCCTGTTTTCCTTCCCAGTGTCCAGAGCTCCCAGGTCTGGAGACACAGGATGACCGACATGACTGGTAGAGACACTCAAGGGTTAGTCTTCAAGGGAGAGTGCAGTTCAGTTCAATGTAAACCTTGTGGCTGGGTCATCTTTTGGCCAAAACAATTCAAAATATTTTTCACATAACTTTTTCTTTAGGTTTGGGATCCTGGGTGGAGCAGAGCACACCCACTTGGGCAATGGACTTCGGTCTATCCACCTTGGCACCCAGAGCAAGGACTGTGTGAGAGGAATGAGGGGCTGCAGCTGTCAGCCCTGGAACCTCACCTGCTGGACTCCATACCCCAACCTGGGGGCAATGTCCTGAATCATGATATATGCTTGAAAACTAGCCCTACATATTATTGTTTTTCCTACACATAAATACCAGTGATGAAGTTTAATTTATAAATTTAGCACAGTGAGAGATTAACAATAACAAACTAAACCCTGTCACAAATTTAAAAATGGAAAAAGGATGTGGATGATGTTTGGTGAGAAAATGGGATTCAATCCCTAGTATTGCAAAAAAAAAAAAAAAAAAAAAAAAAAAAAAAAAAAAAAAAAAAAAAAAAAAAAAAAAAAAAAAAAAAAAAAAAAAAAAAAAAAAAAAAAAAAAAAAAAAAAAAAAAAAAAAAAAAAAAAAGAAAGAAAGAAAAGGAAAACAAAATAGAGCAATTATAACCTGCAGGATAATAAGTTATCTAAATGGTCTTGTTGTTGGGTAATTCCTTTAAAAATGGTTTGCCAATCAACCTTCTTGCCTCGAATGAAGAATTGGCTGAGAAAAACCAAAAACAGTGCCAAAAGTTTACTTGAAAAATGAGGGATGAAGGGGAAAGGGAAGAACCAGCTCTGTGAAGTGAACTTGGGCCAAAACAAAAGAGGAAAGGAGCAAAAGTGAAAGTGCATTCTAGGTCTGGAAGATCCAGGATGGGCTGCTGTGAAGAGTCACGAGAGCAGGCCCCTCCTAGTGTCTGGTCTCCTTCACACTGCCCACATCTCACAGGATCCCTCGAGAAGTCTGCATGGAGGTACTGTCCTGGGACTTTTTTTTTTTTTTTTTTTTTTGGTCTTTTTGAGACAGCATTTTGCTATGCAGTTCAGGCTGGTTTGAACTGACTTTGTAGCCCAGACTGGCCTTGAACTCACAGCAATCCTCCTGCCTCAGTCTCCCCTCCTGATTGCTTGAATTACAGCTGTGTGCCACCATGCCTGGTTGGGAATTTTTTTTTTTTCAGCACCTTGGATTGAACTCACAACCTTGAGCCTTTAAGCCACTGAACCGAACTCCTAGCCCCAGTTTTTTGAGACAGGGTCACACTATGTAGCTTAGGCCAGCTTTGTGTTCACGTTGTAGCCCAAGTGAGCCTCGAACTCACAACACTCCTCCTACCTCAGTTTCCCGAGTGCTGGGATTAAAGGTGTGCACCACCATGCCCAGCTTGGTTGGGATCTTGTAATTGATAGGTCTTGCCCACTTCTCCAGCCAGTACTGCCATGCCTTACCTCCTAGATCAGTGCCTTTCAGAATAGTGTAGTATCATTTCATTTTGAAGGAAAGCACTTTACAGCATCTCTACAACATAATGTGTGTGTGTGTGTGTGTTTGTGTGTGTGTGTGTGTGTGTGTGTGTGTGTGTTATGGCTTATGTCTAGATGTCTTCCCAAAGCCTCATGTGATCATAGGTGGAACTTTTTCAGAGATGACTGGATCCAGAGTGTGTGATTGATTCATAGTGCAATGCTGGGATTAAGGGTGTGGGATTATTAAATCCATCCACTAATTGGCTTGGCATTGCCCTAATCCTAGTATCCTAGATAGAGTATAAAGCAGCAGAAAGGCAGGGCATTGTGGTGCATGCCTGTAATCCTAGCACTCAGGAGAATAGCCTGAGGCAGGAGGATCACTGTGAATTTGAGGCCAGTTTGGGCTACAAAGTGAGTTCAAGGCCTTCCTGAACAGCATACCAAGACCCTGTCTCAGAAGTAATAATGATGAAATAATTATAATAATAAGTAAAGGGGCAAAAGACACTGTTAACATTCCTGCCTTGTTGCTTTTGCGGTCTTCTGCTGCCATGAAGAGCTGCTTCTCTACCATGTGCCACCCCGCCTTGGAGCCAGCCTATTACAGACTGAAACTTCTACAAACTGAGCTGAATAAACCTTTCTCCCTTTAACACTTTGGGTGTTAGGTATTTTGCTTCAGCAACGAGAGATAAGTAACTAAGACAGTGTGTGTGTGTGTGTGTGTGTGTGTGTGAGTGTCTGTGTCTGTGTGTATGAGACAGTCTCACTATGAAGCTCAAGACTGGCCTCAAACTCATTGCAATTCTCCTGCCTCTGCCTCCTGAGGTTTGGGATTACAGGCATGTGCCACTGCCACTGACTTCCATTTTATATTTTTAGATTGCAGTTGATCTGAGGAAACTGAAACCTCAAAAGGTGAAATCACATTGAGGGGAAACTAGGGTAAATCAAGGCACCAGCTCGTGTGCTCAGCTCTGGGATGTGGCCTCAAACAGTCCCTGTTCTCCAGGGGAACAGCAGTGCCTCTGCATGAAGAGAAAAATACTGTGATAGCAA